>BMAW01016601.1:0-15926 GCA_019974015.1 Nephila pilipes | reverse complement strand
TATTTTTTATTATTGTTTATTAAGCATTATTGTATATATTTTTTATTGTTGTTTATTAAGCATTATTGTATATATTTTTTTATTACAGCAAAGTCTGAAAGGACTTACTTGGGAAAAAGTTCGCTCCCAGGTGGATCATATAATATGGCCTGATGGCAAACGTATAATTCTTTTAGCTGAGGTATATATATACAGAATTTGGTTCAGTTACTTGTGACAAGTTATTTTTTTTTAAGCTTTCTTTCTTGAAAATTTCCTTCACTTCATATTCAGTTACATTACAGAAATTAAAAACTTCTACAGTCTCTTTTCAAATTAGACTAGAATTGTTTCTTTATAAAGGATAATTTCTAGCATCAGTTTGTACAAAGATGTATAAATTTTTCAATTTAGTAAATGAGAAATTGTTAAAGATTTGATTATTTTTCAAAATTTATTATTGAGAAGAAAGACAAGGAATTACTCAAATCTTGATGTCATGAAAAAGAAATAAATTACTGATCTTAATAATTTTGTAATAAGATAATTCTTCGTTCAAATTTTCTAATGCATATATTAATAGTCTTTTTCCCATTAAGTATTACTTTATCATATGTTGAGTTCCATAAATAAATTTCTCAATGCCTTTATAAAATATTTATTTTTCCATAATCTTTTGTTTAATAGATTTTATTATTTTAACTTTTTTTGATCATGTTTTTTTCTTCTTTAATTTACTTATCTCCCAAAATATTTATCCAAGACAAACGTTTTGTGTTGCCTCAAATGAGTGTAATTAACTGTAGTAAAAAACTATACAGGATTTTCTTGTAACTTTTTAATAATTTAATTTCCGTATGGTATTATATTTCATCTCATGTATGTAAGTAGGAGATATCTTACTGATGCCTCAAAGTTTATTTTGAAGATTAATAGTCCAGGATAGTGAAATCTTAAAAATCTTTAATTACACAATATTAATATGGAATCAATGCATAAAAAGCGAAATCTTAACTCATGCATGATTATGCGGCGAGAAGAAAGGCAGAAAAAAGTAGAGAACCAAATGAAAGGTTTTATCTGGACTATTCTAATTACTTCTAGGCTTAAAATTAAAGTTGTAGTTATGGTGTGGGAGTAGTTTGTTTGGGACAAATTTGTTTGGTTTTAAATCTAAATTAAGTTAAAAAGGCTGAGTAATTTAAAATGAGAAAATAATAAGGTAAATTCATCACACACACTCATATGTATATACATACATAAACGCACCTTGTTGATATTGTAAAGAATGTAATTTTTGTGTTTTATGTCTGCTAATCAATTGTAGCTTTCAGATATTGCTACATGGTTTAAAAATGCTTAAGAATTTGAACATGTATAGAGGAATTGAATTTTAACATGTGTAGAGAAATGTTTTGCTGAATTAAAACATTGAAAAGTGTGGACATTGTAGTATTTCATATTACGCTTTTCTTTTTTTATTAACAAATGCTGATTCTTGACACTTTTGTGACAACATTTTCTTCCAGTGGTACTTGATATTTGTACATTATTTGTATCCATTGTGTACTGTGACTGGTAGATCACTGCATTTGCATTTAATGTATGATAAAATTCAGTATTGAATCAAGTAAAGATTAGTTTAATCAGGTTTGAGTAAAGTATGTTATTGCCAATATGTTAATATCATATTAAATCATAATGGAAATATTCCTGCAAAACATATTTCTTTAGCTGGTTGTTAATATGTCCACTGCCAGAGAAAATCATTATATGTCAGTTTTATAATATATATTTTTTTTCTCTTAAGAGAATGGCTACGGTAGTCTAATGGTTTTACGGCTGGTGGTTTTCATCAAGTCGGACTTGAGCCTTGAAGCTGCTACCGGGGTTGAAGCACGTTTAATCTGTCAAGGCTCATGGTTCTCCTGTTGGTGTGGAAGTTAGGAGAGGGAGTGCTATAGCTTAGATATTGTCCTCATCACTTGACCATGGTTATAAATTACAAGGTCTGTTTCCAATATCCCTTGTGTTGCTTCTACTGTGACATTGATAAAAATCAAACCAAAACCTTTTTGAGAGAATAAGGATGGTATGCAAGAAAGACTTTGTATGAGTGTACTATTTGTTTATAGCACATTATGTAAATCATAATTATTATGATATTAGGCTTATGAATATCTTAGCAAACCACCTTGGGTAGTTTTTTTTTTAATATCTCATAATAATAATTGTTTGCTTTTGATTCTGTACAGTAAATTGTAATGATATCTGATCATTCCTACTTTTGATAGTGTTTTCAAAACTACTACTGTCAAAATTCATATATTTGGAATTAAAAATCTTAATTTCATTAAAAGTTTTTCATTTTTTTTCTTTCAATATCATATATATTTTATAATAAGTTATAATGTGAAACTCAACTTTTTAATTTAGTTTTTAAATGAATTTTTATTTAATTATCTCTCATGATGTATGTTTGTGTATTTTGTTTATTTTATGCAATTAACTATGAATATTTTATAATCTGAGTTGCACTTCTCTTCTCAGGGTCGATTAGCCAATTTGAGTTGCTCTACCATTCCATCATTTGTTGTATCAATTACAGCATCCACTCAAGCTCTGGCTCTAATAGAGCTCTTTAGTGCTCCAGTTGGTCGATATAAAGGTGATGTTTACCTACTGCCAAAGAAAATGGGTGAGTATCATTATTTATATATTAACATAATTTCAGGAAAAAATATATCATTCGCACTTATTTTAAATTATTTCCTAAAAGGCTTTTGAATGTTCATGTCTTATTTATTAAAAGTTAAATTAACTAAATTTTGTAATTGATAACTTGTTTCATTTTCTGTATATTGTAGTTATTGAGTGATATATTTAAGTAATTTAGATATGGGTTATAATGCTTTTTAAAGCTCATTATGTGTATAAGTTGTTGAAATATTACTTATGATAATTTGGATTTTTTAAACATTAAATCTTTTTTATTTTAAAATTTAGGATTAAAGCAAAAACCAAGCAAAATTTAGAGACTCATTCAATATACTTCTCTTTTTTTTAAAAAAAAAAAAAAAATTCATTTGATTTTCTAGCTTTAATTTCATGTTTCAAATACTGAAATAATTTTACAAAAACAAAAATATTTATAACAAAGGAAAATCATTGATTAGTTAAATACTTATGTTTTGTACATTGTCTGGAATTATCTGAATAATTGAATGTAATCTAAATTTCATAACAACTAAAAAGTTATTAACGAATAAAGATTAAAATTTGTGCTTAGTACTGATTACACTTTCTTAAAAATTTGTTGGAATATTCTTTAGAAAGTAATTGTTAGATTAATTCTAGGCATATGAAATGAATGTGAGAGAGCTACTGGATTTCTGTTTATGATTTAGAATAAATTTTAAAAAAATCGCTATTTTAAGGGATCATTAACTGCACATTATAATTAAATTGTAAAATATAGTATGCATTATATACACTTTCAGAATTGTGATGAAATTGTATTCTAAAGATTTTATATGCTGGTTATGGATAATGTCAAAGGAATTATAATTTGTAATTGAAGTTTTTATATACTTATTCTCTAGTGTTATGTTCTTTAAAAAAAATTTTGTATTAGTGTTAATTATTTACATTAATATGAAAGTCTTGTGATAAACATCTTTAAAGACTACGGATATTTCAATGTTTTTGAGGAAAAATAATTTTACTTTACTAATAATATTAAATAATTGATATCTAATGAAGAAAGGTTGTTTGCATTCTTATTTTTCTAATTTTTAACTTATAGTGGTATTGATTATTAATACATTACCATATCATTCTTTTCAAGTAGCTCTTGGTAATATAAAGTTGTTAACAGATTCAAATGTTGTATGTTTGTATATAATTGCAGTGTATTTAATGCTCTGTATACTTTGAATCATTTTTAATAGGAGGCATGAGTACATTTTTTTTCTTACATTTTAAAGCAGTGCATGTTTTTGAATTAATCAAATAAATTTTAATGATATATCATATTCATGACCATAGAAAACATTTTATAAGGATTTGAATCTCTAAATTGATAATAATATTTGTACGACTGAAACTTGACTATTGGCTTAGTTCAGTTCTGATAAGCAAATAAGAAGTAGATTTCCTCAGCTCTTGACGTTCAGTATTACTTTTAAAAAGTATTTATTGTACATCTTAACCCAGCAGAAGGTACAACATGAAATGTTACTAGAGTGGGCGCATGGGGTGTTGTATACCCAAATATTTAAAGTAGGATTTAAATAGTTTTATTTACTTATGAAGCTGTTTTTCATTTATAACACTTGAATAAAACTTGAGTTATAAAAAATTAATTTCAAAAATAAGGTTAAAGAGTATTAAAATTAAGAGAATTGAAAATAATAACAAAATAAACATCATACCTCTATGTCTTATGGCATTTCGAATACATAATGCTGTTTACACTTTGAACAAAATATATTCATGTGTTCTTGGCACAAATAATTTTAACATCACATTTGTGTTCTTCTGTTCTTGGCTCAAGTGCATCCATCACATCTTTTATATTTAGTTGTTTCGAATTTCATAGATTTGTTTGAATTATTCAAGGAAACTTCTGCTCTTCTTTTGCGCAGCACACATACTTCTCTGTAAAGTATTTATTTCTAATCAATGTTCAATACATTTTCTTATTAGTTGTAATGCGAAGTGCTTCAAAAATAGACATCTTCTTCTATATCTGGTTGGTGGATTAGAATTTGATAATAATATAATTCGAGCATTTATTGCAACTGCATTCAGAGCAGAAAAGAAAATTACCATAGGCCACCTCCTTATTACTCTGGCAATTGAATAACTTGCTGCCATTTCATCTACAGTATCCACTGCTCCCTTATTCATATTATAAAAAGTTATAATTTCTAACTTTTCTTTGGTAGAATCATCTCTAGCATCATTGTTATGGAATGTTGAAAGTAGAACAGTTTTTCCTTTTTTTAGGAACATAAGAAATCAATGTTTTATCATTTTTGAAACCAAATAGTGTAGAAAATATTTCCCTTCTTTTAGAAGTAACAAAAACAGAAGGAATTTCCCTTTTGTTTTTCCACATTGTTCTATTGTAAGTTTTTCTTTTAGAAGATCCACATCTAGAGAGTAAGTCACATACCAGTTACCTGCAGTAAGGTTCCTGCCAGATTTATACAGTAGTTGGATTGGTCTTTTCACAATGTCAGATACTGTTACCATCTGAAGGGACCATCCGGCTGTATATCCCTGTATATTTCTACATTAGAAGTATAAAATGTTTTTGATTCTACCAGTGCAAAAAACTTAATTCCATATTTTGCTGATTTCTTTGGCATATAATTACTGCCTGAACCCACATCAGCCCCAAAAAGGTTCATGTTTCTACTCAATAATGATGCACTCACCTGAACTATAGGAATTTTTGAAATTTGAAATAAATTTTTGTAAGAAATCTATGATTGCGGCTATTTTATCCAAACCTTTTCTCTGTAGCCTGTCTAGCAATTTATAGAGACACATGCAACATAAAAGAAATAAAAATCACTTATAGGACATAGTTGTGTGAAAGATTTCAATGCCTGTACCAACAATAGCCCAAAGGTTCTTTATGTTAAGGTGTGACGACTTGTTAAGACCTCATAATATTTAAGTCCTATATCCGCTCTCATATTGACCATGTCTGTAGATATTGCTTCTCTTTTACATTTATGATGTAAAGCTATCTCAGAAATATATAAATCGTACATTCTACAATAACTAAAAATAATGTATTATCAATAAGAATATTTCAACTACTAAATGGATCGATAACATTTCTGGTTTCTCTTACAGGTTCTGGAAGATAAGTTGTAATATTATGTGAACAAACTCTTAAATTTTGTCTAAATTTCTTTTTTTCTACTCTGTTTTTCCATCTTTTCCATCAAAATCCTCGGAATTATCATCATCTTAAAAATAATCATGATTCAATCCATCATCTTCTTCTGTATCTGTGTTATGTTTGTTAAATATTTCATTATCAGTATCATCCTCAATTTCCAAAATGCAATCTTCATCACTCTCAACTGTTTCTAATAAATCTCGCAGCCATTGCATCTCCAATTCATAGGGACTCGTTCTTTTTGCTGTATTGCTCTTAAAAATCTTTAAACATATAATTTCAAATAATATAAAGTTTTAAAATTGCTTGAGAGTAGAAATATTCAGTGTTGCACTTAGAAATAAATTTCTCAAATAAATATTCCTCCTAAAAAACACTTACATGGACAGTCACGTGGGGTGTGTCACACCCCAGTTGCATCAAAATACCATTACATCTTTTTTTTGGAACACGTGTGCAGTGGAAATCCGGTTCTGAAGGTCAAACATTACTAGAAACTCAGCTACTGAATGCAGCAAAGAATTTCTGTGTCATAAGTTGTGAATATTCTACTTTTTGTAGGGTGTGAGATATAATATAGGTATAATATACCTCACATGTGTGTTTTCTTGCGGGTTAAACATTTTTTGAAAAAATTAAAGCTCTGAAATTTTTTGAAGTCAAATGTAGTTTTTGAAAAAGTCGTTAGAAATTGTTCTTTTTTATTACTACAATACAATATAATCATTTTTTACAATATAATCATATCTATTTTTTCAAATTTTAGATATGATTATATTGTTTTTTAAAGTACAATTTTTACTTTTGGAATATGTAATATATTTAATTTTCCCAGAATTACCTGATTCTTTTATTTGAAAAACCTGTATTTGTTTTGTGTGACATTTAAAATGCTCTGAATTTTTTTCTGTTTCAATTTTGTAGATGAATATGTAGCAAGCCTTCATTTGCCAACCTTTGATGCCCACTTAACTGAAATGACTGATGACCAAGCTCGTTATATGGGCCTAAATAGAGCAGGTCCTTTCAAACAGGCTTATTATCGGTATGTAATATTGGATAGCATTAATAAATTAAATATAGTTTTAAATGTAACATGAATGGTTATCTTATGGAATGTGTTACTACCTAGTAAAAGTAAGACACCTCCATGAATGCAAATTCAGAGGACTTTTCTAATTGATACCCATTCTACTGAGCAACATTATATTTATTGCAAATTATTTTCAATTTGTTTGTTACCTTTTTTTTTTTTTTTTTCTTTTTTGAAAATGATAAATAAAATCCTCATATCTTTCTTGAACAGTATTCTTCGACACTGTAGATATGTCAAAAATTATGCTTCATGATTCTAAATAACAAAAATTCTTGACTAATGTGTTGTATGAAATTATTTGGATGTATATGTCTGATGCTTTAATCTGGATAAAAATTTATTATAGATATCATATGAAATCAATGATTTAAATCTTGAAATAACCTTTTAAATAAGAATTTTTAATATTTGTATTTAAAAAATTTTCTATTTTAATTTACCAAATTTATCCTCAATTACTCAATTAGGTTTTTTAATCTGAATTGATCTTGAAATGGTCCAAATTGAGTTTTAAAAGTTAGAATTAATTAAAAAAAATTACTTTTGTCTTTAAATTGCCAATTTTGTGGTAAATGTTTATTTATTCTGTTTTTTTGACTTGTAATAACTAATATTGCATTTTGAATCTTCTGTAAAATATATTATAAAATATCAATACACATTATTTTGGATACATTGTATGGGAACCTCAAAATTCATATTGCAAATTCTAATCAAACATTTGCTTCTTAATCGTAAATCTACTATATTCATTGATTTGATTTTGAGACTGAAATGATAATGAAAAATATTCTACATTGCTATATATGTATGGAATTTAGATTTTTGACTGATTTGCCTTACATTGTAATTGTGCATAGTGTTACATTTAAATTATGTTGAAATATGTTGTCAAATAAAGCATTTTAAAATAAGTATAATATTTGTTGAAAATTTATATTGTACTTGAGAATTTTTATAAAAAGTTTTTTTAATTTGAAAAGAAGGAAATATAAATATTTATATTTTCAGTTTCTGCTTTTGAAAATGCAAAGCTTATTTTTTATATGCATTTAATGATAGTACTTATTTGATATGTTTTCGGGATTTAATTATTTTAATATTGTACTAAATCGAAATTTAAGATGCTTTGCAATGTTTATAAAGAAGAATCTTTGTAGCTTAGGTTACATCAATGTCTTGGTAAAGTCAAGTTGAAAATAATGCACTTGATTACTAAGAATTCCACAAGTTTTAATTTTTTTTTTATTAATTTCTCTGAACATTTTTCATTTAAAATATTTTATTCATATTTGTTAACTCTTTATAATGTCAATTTGTCAGTAATTATTTTCTAAAATCTTTATAATAACTATGAAACTTTTAAATAAGTTAATTTATTTCAATAGTAATGTTTATTTCTCCTTTATTTTTTAAGTTTGATTCATTAAATAATGAAATAAGAATTGTTTTATAGTACTGGAGCTTCATAATTCTATTTTAATATGATTTTCTTCACTTCCTACCTAATATAATTATCTTTTTGTTTTGTAGATATTAAAGAAATTTAGGGAATCAAGTTCAAAAACAGGATTAGATACATAAGCAAGATGTCTTTAAGAGTCCAACAAAGGATTTGATTGAATTACTATCATTCCAGTAAATTGTATTACCAAGATGAAAGAAGTTGAGAGTCTTAAACATTATGCTGCCAATATAACAGGGCATCATGTGTTCTTATTTTTAGATTTATGTCAAGAATATTTTTTCATGACTCTTATCAATTAAACTATTCTAAATATTAATCAAGTTCTGAAAGAAATATGCCCCAAATTTTACGTTTCATTTTTTTGTTAATTCAAGTTTTGTGAGTTGCAAACTGAAAATGCTGCATTTTTGTGTCTCTTCTTCTTGCATTGGCTATACTGCTTTTTTTGTATGATGTGATCTTAGTATTTATTTCTATTTTATTCATGTCTGGTTTTTTGTAATCACAGTACACTTTTTATTCATTTTATTCACTTGGCAAGCATTCATTCTTCACATAATCTTTTGTTCTTGTAGATGTGTTTATATTTTACTGTGTTTTTTTTTTTTTTTTTGGTTATTTTTTATCATTTCATTTTTATTTTCTCTGTGGGTTTATTTTTAAAGCTGGGAATTGTGTATTTTTAGATTGCTGTTTTTGTAGTGTACTTTTGTATCTGTTATATATTAAAACAAATGTTAGAAAATGTTGATATTTTTTTTCAGTTATATTATTATTATTTTGTTCTCTATGTAGATAAAAGTAGAATTTTGACAAATCGATAAAAACTAATTTGTAAGTCTTAAGGCAAATAGAATAATACCTTTCAGTACTGTTTAAAAGTGTGCTTAGGTACTCCAATGTAGAGCAACATCTAGTGATTATTTTTTCTGATAGAATATTTTTAAAAAATTATCACATATCTGTATTTTTAAACTTTAAGTGCTTTGAAAATACTTTTTTCTTCATTACCATCTCATTTTCTAATTTCTACCTTGAAATAATAACAAAAGCACTTTTCAGCTTAGTTTTATTTATGTGTTCAAATTTATTCAGGACTTATAAACATGTTAGTAGCATCAACAATTGTCATTAAATACCAAATTATAGCTGAATAGTTTTTCTTTCATATTTTAAATTGTTTTCAAATGTAATTAAAATTACTTTACATCATTGTAGCTGTGAGGGATGTGTTGAATTTTTATTAACAGGGTTATATTATCAAAAGGCTTTTAATAAAATATTTTATGATGCCTGTTTATACTTAAAATTTGCTTTACAAAGACCTAGTCTGAAACATATTTCTCAAAGAATAATTTTTTAATTACTAAACTTTCGAATTTCAATAGCGAAAGAAAAAGCATTAAGTGTATTTTTATTCTAATACAGATATTTTTAATGACAGATGTAATTCTGGCTTAAATGGAGAATTATCCAAGTTGTTCCATTCTCTTCAATATTAGATAGAATGTTCATTTATAGATTGTTGTATTAATCATAATAATTAAACATTAAATGTGTGTGTCATTTTTTATCCATCCTGTTGCCCGTCCCTAGTGATAAAACAATTTTACGTCCTGATGTAATTTTTTTTTAATAAATGATAATCTATGCAATTTTTGTTATATTATAATTTTGATTATTTAGTTATTTCCTTCCTTTTTTTTAAAAGATTTATGGCCTTATCAATATACAATGCATGTTAAGTGTTATTATTATTATATGTTTCAATGCTTCCCAAGCATTTTTTATTCTCCTTTTTAAAAAGTGTCTTGTATGTTATGGATAGAGGTAATTTATTTTAATATATGAGGTTTTTATCTCAGTAATCATATTGAATAAATACTGACAATACAGAACATTGTTCAATTGGCAATTTTTGTTAGTTGCAATTTAGGCCATACTTAAGTTAATAAAATGTGTACAATATTTTTTTGTGTGTATCGCAATATGCAACCATTGTAAGCAGAATTATCTTTATAAAAAGAGATATCCATAACCAGTGTTTAAAAGCATTATCATATATGTTTTTATTGTTAAAATTTTTAAGTCTTGTTTTTCCTCATTTGCACTTAATATTATTGTAAATATTGCAATAGCAATTCATATAAGTTATCATATTTATCTTGTGTAAATGTTATAAATCCTAGGTAGTTAAACTACTATAGTGTCTGGAAACATCAAGCATCGAAACAAATGTTTTTAGTAAATGGTTTATTTTTATATATTTTTAATAAGTAATGATCTCTAATCAACTTCATTGAAATCAAAGTTGCATTTTTAGAATGACTTAAAAATAGCAATAATGATAAATGTTGAAGAAAAGAAATATTTATTTTCGAACTATTTTAGAACTTATTTATTGCTCCTAGGTATAACCAGGGAGTTTTTCAGATTTAAAGTAATTTATCATTCCTAAATGCCTTGACTTGTTTTTTTCATTTATTACAATGTAATAATAAAGATTTGAGATTAAAATAAATAGTATCTTTTATATTTCAAATTATTTTTAAAATCTCAATAAAGTCATATAAATATATATTTTAAGTTTCAACACTATTTTTCTTCGTTTAACAATAAAAACTACTCCAAAGAGAAAAGTTTTAAAAAAATTACAACTATGTTATTTTTTATAAATTTTCCATAAAATGTCATTGAAAATATGCAGTTATTGGCTCTTATTCTGGTAAAATTCATATTGATTTTATAGTTTATTTTAGGCAATAAGGACTAATAGAAATATTAGATCTTTATGTAGTTTTATTTCTAAAAAATTGTGAGTTAAGCTGTTTTTTTTTGCTTAAAAAGTAATTACAAAAAATTTGAAGTTTTTGAAAATATTTATCATAATTATCTGTTAATATTAGTTATAAATTTGAAAGCATGATTAGTTAATTTGCTCTCCTTTCTTTAAAATTTTTTTTAAAAAATTCATACGCAACATCGTTTAAGATAAGAAAGTCTAAAAAAAACATTGAGAGATTTTATTAAAATATTAAAACTTAAGTCTATGAATACTAAACTGAAATTTTAAAAAAATCATATTTCAGTAATTTCTTCTATTCAAAGCATGTTTTCTGAACAATAAATAGTGGCTTAAAAAATAAAAATGTATTGGAAAAAAGTTATACTTGCCTTCTGTATTCCTTTGGTATTAAAAATTAATTATTTAATAGAGAATTAAATGTGGAATGTGAAATAGTATTTGTAAAATTCTCTTTTTCAATTTGTTAAATTTTTATTTTTATAATAAATGTATAGTTAATTGTGTAATTAATGATGTTAGATAGAATATATCTTGGGAAAAAAATACAGTTCAGTGTTTACAATTTTAATAAATGAAAGTACAGTTATGCAGTTTTTGTTTTCATATGCATCTAACTGAAGGATTATTTAAAACATGTAGCTAAAGTAGTGTTGGATTCTTAGTTTTAATATTTTGGTAATATATAAACTTTTTGGATTCTAAGATTAATGTGTTTCAAGTAATAAATTCAGTTCTTATTAGTATTTTTTATTTAATACATTTAAATTAATATATTTAATTTTAAATTTTATGTATTACATGTTCGTTATTTTATCCCTGTAAATATTTGATTCAAAATTTTTTTGAAAAAAATTCATGCCATGTTATATTCTACTAAAAAAGATAATTTATTTTACATAATTTTAAATCTTGCATAATTTTTGTAAGAAAATATTTTTTTTTAAATTCTTATTTATTTTGTTATTTTCATTATTGTAAGGAATTTCAAGTTTTTTTTCCCTAAATATAAAAATCTGAATATTTGGGTTTTTTTAATTTTCATATCATGAAAATAATGTTTATGTTTCATTTGTAAGAGAAGAATCTTGGCATGTAATTTCATTTTTAATTAAATATATTTGAAGCTGAAACAAAAAAATTTCAATCAAATATAGTTTTAATTCTTTATATATTTAAACGTACTATCCTGTACTTTGTATTATGTTTCTTTAAAGTAGTATTTTAAATAAAACTAAAAAAATATAGAATTCTTGTTATTTAAAAAAAGGTTTTATATCAATAAGAATATTTTATATGATAATCAGTTCAAAATCGGGCAGATATTGTGCAATCTTATTTGATAAAATATATTGGTATTTGATTTCTTATTAAATTATTATTTTGTACTTTAAATAGAATTTGGTTTAACTTTTTATTGTTCTAAATTTTGATTTTATTACAAAAATTTGGAAGTTATGGATTATCTAAAGTCTTTATTTATTATAATTACACTCCTTTAAAAACTAATGTACTATAAAGAATTGTCTAAAATGTTTTTATGATTAATATTGGCTCATATTTCCCCAATTATTTATTACTCTATAAAATCCAAGTGAAAATTTTTGAATACAATTTTCGTTTTTTGCTAAGTTTCTTTTAGCTAGTTAAATTATGCATTTTGTTTGCTAAAATTATCTAATTTAACTGTGTAGAATAGTAATATTGCTGCTGCTGCTGCAAGTTAATAGAAGAGATTAAATTTATGTAGTAGTTTGCAGATTTTTATAAAATATAAAAAAAAGCTAGACTTCAGTAATTTTTTTTTTTCTGAATGAATGTGATTTTGTTGCAGCATTTGGTGATGCACTAGTTACAGATTCAAAACTTTATTCATATAAGTGTCACGTAGAATTATTATTTTTTAAGTTATGCAATTTATTTAAAAGAAAACTGATATTTTTACTACTATTACAAGTTTTTCAATAACTCTTTGAGGTATGTGATTCTCTAATGAGGAATGTTTATTATATTTTGCTGCTTATTCTAAAAAATAGAAATGAAAAGTTTATTTTTAACATCAAAATATATTATTAAATCTCATTAATTCTGTGTTTTAATTTATATACTGTCATTGAATTTAATTAGTTGTTAGATAGGATTAATGTATTGGATGTCCTTTTTTTTTATAATTATTTTTAATGCAATAGACGTATTGAGCAAAATGAATGGGAATCTTATTATAGTGAGGTAATATATATTTCTTAAGTTCTCAGTTACTGGCATTAAATAATTTAGAAATTTTAAAATAATTACTGTTAAAAGCTTCTGCATTGTAAGTGGAAGATATAGAAAGGGAGAAAATGTTTTCTACTGTATTGTTAAAAGCAGTTTCTTTAATTTATATAGTTTTCTGTCTCAAATGTATAATGTTCAATAATATTTATGTTTGAAACAGAAAACTATTTTTTTCTACCATCAATTGAAAAATGTTTTATGTTTAAATGGTACATATTATTATTGAATATGATTCAATACTTCTAATCTTTCATTTATATTAATTAGTTGCAATTTCTTAATGAAATGCTATATACTACCGAAAGTAGTAATGAAAAGTGTTCTGAATACTGATTTGAAATTAATGGAAAATATTTATGTATTTAATTAAGTTTATATGACTCATTCAATAATGAAAATATTTTTCAAATTAGATTTTATAATTTTCAAAATATTTTAACTCAAGAATGTTACTGCCATTACTTAAAGCCTCTGTTATTGCAAGGAATTGAATTTGAATATTCTAACTAAAGAATCATATGCTTCAGAATAATGTAGAAGAGATAAAATTTTAAGTTCTGCAGCAAATCTCAAAGGGCATTATGCCTTCTGTGTATACTTACATGTTGTGATAAGATTTTTGGTAAATAAAACATGTATAGAATTATCTGTATTGTCTCTTTATTGATTCTGAATTTATTTTTGTTGGCCATTTATTTTAATTCGAGTGTTTTCACAAGCCATCTTTCACAGCTATATTATTTTATCGTTTTTTTTTTTTTAATTATCCTGTTTCGTTTAAAATTACCAATTTCTCCTTGAATGGGTTTTAATTGTTTTTCATTTGTTTGAAATAAACTTACATGCAATATTTATTTACAGATTTTTATTAGTTTTATATTCTCCTTTAAATGAAATCAAATCATTTAGCAACTTTTTTCTGTGACATTCTAAAAATGATTACAGTCGGACTCAGTTAACTCACAGTAATTGAAATCCATGGCTTACTAAACTGCATGTTATATTATTAATATAAATTCCAACATCAATATGAGTTTTCTGCATTACTTTTACACTCTTTGAACATCATTTTTTATTATAACTGAATTAACTCATACTGGAATAAAAAATCTTTAACTCTTAAAATTTAATCAATGAAACATGGTTGACCATGTGGCTAATCTCACTGGCCCATGAGATTTTGAAAATAATCTCTTAAAAAAAATCAAAGAATTGGAACATTTCTCTTTCCAATGAATAGTGATTCATATATCTAAAATAAATAAATAAAAAAAGTATTAAAATAAAATCGATCCTCTCTTTGCTCCAAACTTTCAAAGACAACCTTTTGTTTATCTTCGCTTTGTTAAATTTTTTTTATCTATTCTTTTTTGTGAAAAAAGTCATCATCAACACTTTATGATCAAGGGACTTGCAGGTTCTGGTTTTGTAAAAGATTTCTGCTCTACTCCTGAAACCCTTTTTTACTCATATTTCGGTACACAAGCTCCCTTTCAATTATTTTTTTCTCATGTTTCTGATTTCCCATCGGGTTTACTTTCTTTAGGTTAGAATGGGCATCATCATGATCCCGAGGTACCCCAATAACTTTTTTTCTTTACCTTGAAGTTTACTGTTTTAAGTAAACATGGGTGACACGTCCCCGGGAATCCCTAGCGATCTTTTTCTATTTTCGACTCTCCTTGTCAACCATTTTTGTAAATCTTTTTTCCATTTTTTTTAAATGTCTAGATTATACTTTATTTGGCGCAGCATGACCACATCTGGCTCTTGCGCCGTTAAAACCCACCATCACTTACACATTTGTCACTAATGATAAGAGAAGTAATTAAGGTTTTTTGACTTATGCAGCAGAATATTTGTGAAGTCAAGACCTTTTCTAAGAGCACACCTTATCATAAGTAAGTAATAAAAACATAAGTTTCCTTGGCGCTCCTTTAAAGACGCTTAAGACGTTGAGGCGCACACTTTCATAACCATAGGCTGATAAGAATTAATTCTCTGAAAAATAATTTAGGCATTGAGATTTAAGATTAATTAATAACAGCGTCTTCTATTCGTTAGTCGTGAGTATCAAAATTTGCCAATACCACAAATGCATTTATTGAATCGAAACTAATGTCCTTAACCCAACTGGAAGGGAAAAAAGCCCATAATTATGATTTATTTTTGTTTTGGAAAACTACTTGCCAAAATTTGCTACCTAGTTATTCGATTAAGAAATCTTTTTTCGATTAAGAAATACTATAATATTTCTATTAAGAAATAAATCTAATAATTCGATTAAAAAATATTATGTAAGGCTTGGTCAGGGCCAGACTGAACTGCTGAAAGGTCCCGGGTGATTCGGCCAAACCGGTCCCCGTGTACGACGAAAATGCAA
>BMAW01016596.1:596873-713626 GCA_019974015.1 Nephila pilipes | reverse complement strand
TATATATATATATATATATATATATATATATATATATATATATATATGTGTGTGTGTGTGTGTGTGTAAGTAATTTTTATATTTTGATTTGTTGATAATTTTTAGAATTATAGATTTTATTTTTGTAGATTTTATCGCTGAATTTTTGTGCATCTTTTAATCATTGAACTCTTTTGTAATTTGGATTTCCCAATTCAGCCTACCAAGTCGCAAAAGGGGAAGATTGGTACCATTAAACTAGTTTAACCCCGCTTATTCGGTCCTCAGCCCGAAATTGCTTTTTGACTTGCTGGGTTCTATATTTTCATTTATTTTTTCTTTCATTTTTACATTTCTTTCTGGATTTTTTTTCTTTTTAAATAATTTAAATTATTCTTTCATAAATTTTAAATAATTTGGAATGATTTTGTTTTGTTTTTCATGCAAAAATGTAACTTTATTTCCCTTCGCAATTTAATTATTTTGCTACATCTATAACTTCTCATTTTCTATTAAAACTGTTATAAATCTCAAATATATATATCGTATATATCAGTTACTATTTTTTTCATGTAGGGGAGAAAAAAGACAGAAATTGAAGATGTAACATACCTTTGATAATATAGTTAATTGTGTACAGTGTTTATAATCGTAGAAATTATATCTGATTTCATTTTCTTGTACAAAAAAATATTGTAAATGACATATGGAAGGAATGGATGGAAGGAATTTCATCTCGCGTTTGTGATTTGCAGACTTATGTAATTTCAAATATATTAAAAACTCTTTCTAATCTCTTGTGTTATTTTGTACGTTTTGACTTGAGATGTGTAGACCACACACGCAATAAGTATTCCCCTACAGAGAGAAAATTTTTATTCTTGAAGGACTTTCGAAGAGATGAACAGATTTTGCTTGCATCATTACATCAGTTGATATATGTGCCTTTTGTCGCTGGCACTCACTTGGTGGTATTTGGTTTTCTGTAGACAGCTGTGCCAAAACCATTGAGAGGTCACTGTGAAACATTTTCGAGTAGGGTGGCTTGATTTTTAACTTTTTTTGGTTATTAATGTAGTGGGTGTATTCAGTGAAGTGTACTAGGATAGGATGTGCTGTCATTTAGAATCTGAAGTCATTTTCCTGAATTTGGCGGAAATTGCACATTGTGGTGTTTTTGAAGGATAAACAATCTGAATAAATGTTGGTTCGAAACACACGAAGTAGAAATAAAGCTAAAATGAATGGAGAATTAAAAGTTAACCCCTCCATATAATATATATATATATATATATTATATTTATGCAAAAATCCTGGATCAGCAATTTTTTCTCTTAAAAGTAAATTATCAACTTTATATATTTAAAGTTATAAGTTTAAGAAGCATTTAATACAATTTTGTTTCATGATTTCATTCAGCCAATAACTAATTATGTTTTATATATTTGATGACTTAGGTATTAGTTATGTTGTAATTTTTATTTTTTTGATTATTAGAATATCTTAGCAAAATGATGGATAATTATTTAGAGCAAAGATTAAGTGAAAGATGATGAAATGTTTTTTATTTATTTTTTATTTTTTTTATTTTTAAATACGAACAACGTAAAAAAATATTAAATCGTACAATTATTTATTCCTAAAAGTTTGAAGTTCTTATATGTGTATATGTGAATTTTTAATTTAAGATAATTAATATTCTGCTTTTTTCAGTATAACCTTTGGTATAGGAAAGTGAATACATTTTATAAGCCCTTTTTTAAAGAAAAAAGTGCTCTTATACAAGGTTATTAGAACCAAAATATAAAAGAAAGATTTATAAATAGATTAATATTACTTAATGATTTATCATTTCAAGTATTTGTATAGCTATTATAGCACTTTCGTTTTAAAAAAAGAATAATCCATACAGATAGCTGAAAATTAGAATAGTTTGTGAATAATTTTTTATTGAATAAAATGAATACGTATAGAATAAAATTTTTAACAATTGAAATATACAATAAAATTGTAAAATATTGCAACGCGAAATAATAGTTGTAATATACATCACAATGAATAATATTGATCATAAATTCTAGTGCCCCAATATATTCATATTATTAGTAATACAATATACGAAACAAGTTTGTTGTATAAATAATGATAATGTTTGCAAGCATCTTCTATGTGTGGTACAATTTTAGGAATAATACTTATTATTCTGTAAAGAAACGGAGATCAATTTGAGTTAATAGCTGAAACTTTTCTGAAAAAGATAAAAATCAAGTGCAATATTTGTGGGTTCAAATTTGCATTTTGTATTAGAAGTTTTCAAAAAATAGCGACTATCTTTTTGTAATTAAAGTAAGGCTACTGTTGCTACAAATAGAAACTCCTTTGAATATTTCTTAAGCGCGAATGACGTTGAGATGCAAAATAATTACTTGAAAAAAAAGTTCTCCCTCAATTAATAAATCAATATGTAGAAGAACCATTTATCTTTTTTTTTTTTTTTTTTTGCCATTTTGAGTCAATTATGACCTTAAGATCTTTGAGAAATATCTAAACTTTTTTTTATCAAATTTCATTTAAGAAACTTGAATGTACATACCACATTTTATTAAAGTACTGTTATATAACTAATACCTGACATAACCATTCGTAACGAAATATCACATAATTATATCTGATAAAGCATTACAAGAAAAGTAAGAAATAATAAAGAAACATATGAGAGTAAATGATTTGAGAATAAACGTTAAAAACATCAATACATTTCATATGGAAATTTAAATAAAGATTTTATTAAAAACAAAAATGAAATTTATTCTGGGTTGTTGCTATTAAAATTTACTGATATAAGATGGAAAACCTTTCAATGAATATTAATTCTTTTGTCAATAAATTTATAAACCAATATTTTTAAAGGCCCATGTTCAATTTAAAATGTAGCAAACACTTTTCAATTCACAAATTAATTTTAAGTTCACTTTTAATTAAGTTTTGTAAATTACTGTTTTTATTTGGGTCAGAAAAATGCATATTTGAAACAATTCGTAAATTAAATAAAATGTAGCTTATTTGTGTGTTTCAAATAACAAAATTTCTGTCATGATTCGTATTCGAAGTTTCAGTAGATGTGGGAGATATTACATATTTCACTTATTTTTTGCAGTAAATATATTGCCTATTGTAAAATTTATTTCTAGAACATATTAACAATTAAACGGAATCCTATTTTTCTCTTTCGTAACTGAAGTGAAACTGGACCAATAAATTCAGTTTCCATTTTTAATATTACTTCTTTTGCAACTAATACACAAGAACAAGATACTGAATTAGACAATAACACAACCAACAACACGGTCAATTTTTGAAAAACGATATTGCAAATTTTAACACTATTCCAATTTCTTACAGTTACGGAAACAATTAATTTTATAATGATTATTAATTGAACAAATGATAAAATATTAAACTGAAATAATTAAGTAATATTGGAACTAACAAAAGCATATTATCTTTTAAGAAATCAGTTAAATAGTCGGCACAATATGTGGTGCAACATGATAGTATATTACCATTTCGAAACAAATGATTATCCAAAAATAAATTGCAATAATGAGAACCATTCAAATTACGCTAAACGCTAACATTTATTAACAACAAACGCTAAAATTTATTGTCTGCAAATAGAACATTTAAAAACATTATAAAATATACATAAAAAAAACAAATTTTGTGAAAAATTTACACAAAAGGAATATCTTTTTTTCATTTCAATCATATCGTTATTTGTAGCTTATAATATATATATATATATATATATATATATATATATATTCAGAAAACTAGTTTTTTATTTGTGACTATCGAACTTATTAATTTTTATATTTTCCTACTTTTACAACATGTTTTTTCTAGATGTTTCTTTCTTGTTTTAACTTTTTGAATAGATTATAGCTCAGACATCCATTAATATATATTAATGTTTATTTAATGATGAGAATTCTCGTCATAATTTATTTTTCTGTAGAGCTTAAGCACAGAAAACAATATCGTAAGTCTAGTCACATGTCATTATAATCCATTTACGTAGCAGTTTGATTCAGAGTCGTAAGCGGTCCTGTCATTAGATATTGATGATGGTTAGAAATAACACGTTTCAGTGATTGACAGTCACGTCTTGTCGTTAACTTTAATATTCATGCAAGTAATTATCATTTTAAGGTTCAAATTCAAAGCTTTGGAAAAGATAATGCATATTTCACATCTTCGCTATTTAAAATTATCGAAGCGTTTCGTTTAGTTTTTACTTTCGTGATTCAATGAAACGCTTATTTTAGGATTTGTGAAACACTTAACATCTGTTACATAAAGATTTGGAAAGAAGAAACATAGTGAACAGGTATTTGTGAAAAATTTCATTCTTTATAAGCCTTTTTGTATTTGTGGTGTTAGTTGAAGAGTTTTATACGTAGTAAATAATGTAAAATTCATCTTCGAATATACTTTGAAATAAAATAATTCATCGAAATCACGGTTGTAATAAAAGAAAAATAAAGTAATACGAAATCAAAGCAAAATAATTTCGAGGAAAAATGAAACGATAAATTTACTAAGAAATTTAATACTACAGATATTTGCATTACTTTTAAGAGAATTAAATTCAGTTTCTTATTTATCAGTCACATTTCTTTTTAAACTCATAAGTTGGCTGTTAAAAAGTTTGAAAAAAAATATTTTTATGAAAGTAATAAATTTTGCATAACACATAATATTATAATTTATATGAACTAAACTATCATTTATTTTATTTAAAATTTGTATTTCATTGCATCAATGTGACTGATGATATTGAAAGTATAAGAAAATTAAACATAAAAGTTAGAGAAGTAAAATTGTTTTTTATATGTTTATTCATTTTCTGTCCTTTTTTTTATCTTTAAGAACTAAGAATTTGGAAAACACAGCCCTTTTATGAATTTAATCTTCATAATAATTTTTATATTTTACAAGGTTTTTTGGATAACTGGATTCACTTGAAGGAAGCATAAAAATGAAAAGTAATTATAAAAATTTCATTTTTCTAAATGTTGAATTATTTTGAAAAGATACTCCTCATATAACATAAATGTTTACACAGAAGAGTTTATGGCCAACATTATATTGAAATTACAATTATTTTTAAATTAATAAGAATATAATCGATTGACAGTAATTTAATTTGTAATATGTTCGTTAAAATAAATAATAAGATAAAAAATATTCATGATACAAAGATCTATTAAAGTGATGGTGGTAACCACCATAGCTTAGTCATGTTGCTTAATTACACTAGGTAATTAACATTCACTTCAACACGAAAAAAATACACTTGATTAATTTATTCCAAATAACAAACAGCTTAACTGAATGCGAATATTCCACGTCTTTTGAAAAAAATGGCATTTTTAAGTTAACGCGGGCTTTGACTATCTTCCACTAAACTGATTTTCGTGAGACACATCTTTACAATATCAATAACAGGAACAGTGGTGTAAATTTACTGGATAGAATGTAGTAAGTGAAGAAATTTATTACTAAGTTTAGCATATTATAGCTTATATCAGTTCTATGCTTATATACAAATACTTGTAATAAATGATATCACTCATTTATGTGAAAAAAATTCACACAGTTCAAGGAACACGGAATGAAATAAAATCGGATGGAGACTTGGAGTTAAGAGGTGACTTACACAAAATGGCTTCCAATTCGAGCAAATTGCGAAAATAACCGATTGGGAATAATCCTAAGAGACTTTTCCAAGTATAATTTAAATAAAAAAAAGAAAGAAAAACTTAAGTAAAGTGAGTTACTTGAGGAAAGTTAATTTCCTACTAGCTTAATTATCCTCTCCATTCCTAGCTTCGAAATTTTGGAATGGGGAAGGTAAGGGGGAAGGAGGGAATCGAGCTAGTTTCAAGCTTGGCTGAAGCGAATTTCCGTAATTAACGGTTTAAGGAAAAGAGTTTTAAAGCCTTTGACGCTATACCCAATTTTCTGATGGATCAAATCCGGTAATCGATGGCCACAGAATGAGATGGTTAGTTACGTGCTAAAGTTTCCCATTAAAAGAAAATGAAATGGAAACCCTGCGTGAAATGATGTTGCCATTGCAAGGAGTATGAAACACCGAAATACAGAGGAGATGTGTCTGGCGTTTAAGGTAAAATTTTGTATTCTGAATTGTAATCTTAAGCGAAAGTTTCCTTGTTCATAAAAATTTTTAAAAATTATTTTAAGAATAGAATGAAAGGTAAATATTATCGATAGTTGACAAGAAACAGTATATATATATATATATATAATTGCAAGATGCAAATGTCATGTCAAAAGACTTAAAAATTATAAATAATAACAAAAGACTTAAGAAAATTATAAAATAATAGCGCAAATGTAGCCAAATTATTTCTTGATATATAATGAAAATAATGAATGAAAAATATAGAGGAACGATTTAAATTATACAATAAAAGTTAAATTCATAGATAAAAAAATTGTTACTATAGGAATTCATACTAAATATTTTTTTTATAAAGATTAAAGGAAAAAATACACAATATAAAAGAAACAGATTATTTTTGTATTTTTAAGAACGTAAAACAAAAAAGGGTATTAACCTCACATTACATTTTTACCCTACATTACTCTCAAATTTTTCAAAAGAAAACTTTTTTTTAAGTAAAGAGTAGCAGTCATAAAGAAACTTGTAACAGAATTATTGCATTTTATAAAAAAATAGTGTTAATATTACCTCAAACTACATTTTTGCTTTATCATTAGTATCTCATATTTTAACACTAAAATTTTATAAAGCTGCTATTAAATTTACAAGTGTAACTAATGATTCGAAAACATGTATTAATCTTGCTGGTGAAAAACTGAAAAATCCTATTTAAAAAATTGAATAGGACATCTATTATTAAAATTAATGCAGATATATTCAAATATATGTAAAAAAATAGATTTACACTATTTATAGCCATGCTTTAAGAAACCTTTTCATTCAATAGATATAGTTTGTTTTCATTAAAGTTTAAAAATATTTGTAAGAAATATTGTATCATTAAGGTTTTTACATATGAAAAAATTGATTATTTAGATAAGTTAGTTTTAAAAGAAAACGATAAAGCTGCTTTGTAATAAAATATATTAATAGATTTAAGGTGTACCACAGAAGGTGGACATGCTAGTTTTTGTTTATATAATATTTAATTACATTTTTAAATAAGATAATTTTAATGATTAAAATAGTTTTAAGATGCTTCAATATATTGATGATGTGATATTTGTTTCAAAATAATAATTATAAAGATGTTAAACCTCTGTTTATCTTGTGTATCTCTGTGTATCCAGATTAATTAAATTTATTACAAACCAATGTTAACATAAATATGAATCGGAATATTTAGATTTTTTTAAAAAAATTGAAGAAAAGAAGCATTTTAGTAAAATGTACGAAAATAGATTTTTTTTTCTAAATTTCATAAAGTACCAACTTAACTCTTTAAGCATGCGTATATTTAGAAACATAATTTATCAAACTATTATACCTTATTTTAGACTTGTGATTAAAATTCCAGATGTATACATTAATTTTGATATATGCTTTTAAAAAAAATACTCTCTGAAAGCATATTGTCCATAGAATTTTATTAAGTTCTAAAATAATAATTGTAAGCTTTAGTAACTTACTTTTCAAATTTGTTGCTTATAATATTAAGAAAATGCTACCCAACTGTTCGTTTCAAGTGTTGCGATTTTACAGTTTTTCATGCATTTCTACTATATTTATCTAATAGAGGGTATCCCTATTTATTTTGGGTATAGGTTATGTATCCTTTTGAGCGAGATGTTTGTGTCATTTTTCTTGATATTTATAGTATCACTTGATGTAAGTTTGCCATATCTTTATAACACTTTTGCATTATGTAAATAAATTGTTCTTTATACATTTTCATGAGATATAGATTATATGTACTCTCCGTTTACATATATATTTTTTACTTAATTTCTCTTCTTTTGTACTTTAATATTTTAAAGTCACAGAACTACTTATTTTGCTTATAACATTTTTTTTGTGTGCTGGAAAACATGGTACCATTCAAAAATTGTTTAAGAAGCATTAAATCTGTCTCACGGTAGATTCCAAATTTAAAAAGTTATACTTCAATTTCTTTAAGTTTTTTCTGATAATTTTTTTCAATTTGTGGTTATTTGATTTCAAAACAATTTTTTTACTAAACATTGGAATGATGGTTTTTAGTAAAAAGTTATTGAATGTAAATTAAGTAGGTATTATTAGTTTTAAACTATATTCAAAGCAAAAATATAAAAATTAGAGATGCACAATATTTTGTCTTCGGAAATTATCTATTTATAACTATATTTACTGAAAAAGTTAAATATATTTACTACTTTTTTTTTATTAAATTGTAAATTATGAGTTTATTTAGTTATTTCTTTATTATATTTTAAAGATATTATAATACAGAAAAACGTATTTATTTCATACATTCAGTACTAAGAAGGGTAGCCTTTATTTGTTATTACTGCTTCGCATCGATGTTTCATTGGGTTGACGATAGTTTTAAGTTCATTCTTCGTTAGCATATGATGCTAGGAAACAGTTATAGCCTCAATTAGTTCCTTTTTATTGGATGGACTCCTCATCCGGACAAGAATTTTAGAAAAACGCCACATGTTTTCGATAGGATTGGGATCAGAAATTTTTCCTCGACATGACAAATATTCAAAGCTTTTTTCCAAACCATTTTTTCAATAATTTTGCTGTGGGGAAGGGAGCAGATTCCTGCTGAAAAATAAACGATGCATTGTTGAGAAAGATATCCCTGATGGAAGATAGAAATTTTGGTTCTAGGATAGTGTCAGTATTTTTATGGCATTCAATGTCCCACCGATAACATGAAGTCGATTAATACCAGCTGCTGACATGCATGAAAAAATCGTAACACTAAGCGGGTTCTTTACAATTGCTTGAATGCAGTCAGGATGCAGCAGCTCTTTTCCTATTCTTACGTCTTACATATTTTCGTCCATCACTACCGAATAACGATACCTTAGTTCATCGCTCCATTTAACTTGAAACCACTAATCATCTGTCCAATTAATGTGTTCTTTTGACCACTGCAGTCTTTCTTGCGCTACTGTAAATTGAGCTTAGACATTTTTCGGGGAAATATACCTCTTAGTCCAACATCTTTTATTGTTCTTGAACCTACAGAAACACCAGTTTCCTTCAAATCACTTCTGATGGCCGTTGATGACATTTTTCGATCTTGGAGACATAGTCGTTTTATTCTTCTGTTATCAAAACAAATGTGGTGCATCTTTTTAGTCTTTACCAGCTTTGTTCTTTATTGAATTTGTCTCCTGATACCATAAATAAAACTTTCGGATTCTAGTTGTAGTCACTGAATCACCACCTGTCTTACAATTAAAGCATAGAAAAGAACACTTTCTCGTAACACACTAATCTTACATAACTTTCTAGGTATCCAATCTACTCTTTTATTTGATGTCATTGCTTCTTGACGAATAATAGCCATTGTGTTGGTTCTAGTGCGACGTTAACAAAACCAAACCAAATTTTCTTGACTAAATATTAATTTTTTTTTGTATTTCTTACTTTTAATTTGATTACATAAGAAACAGTCTTCCTTCTACAGAACAAAGCACAATAATGGCTTGTTCCAACTACAAACATGATGTCTGCTCCTACTAACATTTGATTGGTTCCCAGAACAAAAACAATGATTGGCAAGGAAAGTTATTCTTTACAAACCACTTTATAACTGTGTTTTTTTTTTTTGATTAAAGTATAGATAACTTTTTTGTATTGAAAATATTTTAAGTTTGTTTCTTGAATTGAATTCAGTATTAAATGTTCTTTAAAATGATCAGTACGACTTTGCTTTATGTGAAACGTAACATTTCCTATAAGCATACAAAGTTAAGAAACATAAAATTTTCCAAAAGTGTCCACAATTTTGGCCACCACTGTATACTTGTTTCATTTAATTATAGATAGCATTGAAAAAATGCACAATTTTGTTTTCCAGTTTTATTTTGATTTCATTTTGAAGAAATTTTAGCTATCAGAAAATTATTTGTAACTAATGAAAGTAATGTTTTCGTAGTTATTATTTAAAATGCAAGAATTCACGATTTGTAAGCAAAAGTAATAATTTTTTAATGAAAAAACTGAAAATCTTCTTTGATGACATTAAAATATTCCAAAATCATTGAATTATAAGAACTATGCATTATATGAGAAGTAAAGACTAGCTGTCACTTTACGCACAGATAAATAATGAAACACTCCAAATCAAATGAAATAATCAATAATTTACGAGAAACGGGACATGAATATTATAAATGTGTACATTATTGGAAAATTGCGATTTCAAATGGATGATACGATTATATATGCCAGGATTCTTACAAGTTTTAAGTTTAAATTTCACATAGATTTTCCAAATAATTTTATAATTTTATATATCCTGAAAAGGATGTAACTATCACAAATAAGGAAAAAAAAAACGTTTTATTTACGTAGTAAAGTTCAGTGATTGCATAAAAAATAAGTCTCCTAAAACGAATGCAATTAAAATAATAGTTACGTAAATCAAATGCCGTAAATTTACTATCCCTTAACTGACTACGAAAAAAGGAGTACCATATAATGTAGATAACCTATTTTCGTTTGTAGCCTTTCTTCAAAATAATGTGATTTTTATTAGAGTTAGTTTTATTTTCCTAATATTTATTTGACGTTTCTATTATGAAAATGTTAATAAGAAATGAAGAAACTTGGACAGATAAATGTTACTTAAAGAACAACGTTATGTTTCAATAAAATGTTAAAATTCATTTTATCATCCTTAATTATCAAAGCAAATAAATTTATGAAACTCATTAGTTTACATCAAAGTAATCAAAATAAAATTTTAAAGTAACAGATATTAAAGTAAATGCTAGAACAAAACTTAAAGCAGAAACAGTATTCTTTTATTTTTATTATTCCAACACTTAAACGCGCATATTTCAGCATGAATATCAATTATTTCTTTTTTAATTAACAGAACGGTACATTTTTCCATTCTTATCGTTTTTATGTTCACGAGAAGGGTTGGTAAAAATTGCAATTCTCTCTTCAGAGTAGACGATTAAAGAATAGTTCCGTTAATTACGCTAGAGAAATCGATCATCTAATGCCGAATTCCATTACATGTTTTAAGCGACTGAAAAATATTTATTTTCAGATAATTTATAAACATAAAAGGATTAAAAGAAAGTGCGATGATAAATGAGTTGAAAATGAGTTTCCCCCTTTTTTTTTATTCAAAATAAGGAAAGGGAAATTATTATAAAGCCCTTTTGTTTACAGCAGGAATTGATTGAGAATATTCTTTGATTTAAAATCTTTTGTTTGCGAATAGATTCTTTGTATTTTTCAAATGAATTTATTGAATAAGAAAAGTATTTTCATGTTACTAGCCCAAGGGGTTTGAATCATAAATACAATCTTTGTATTAGATTGTATTTAAAGAATTGTTGATAAAAATGTTTGGTGTTATAAAAGAGTTAAAAAGTACAACTAATCCATTTTAAATTATTCATTTTTACGCATATAATATTATTCATATATATTCGTAAGGATATTTTATTTTTAAATATGTGAAAAAACAAGTTAATAAAACTTCAAAAACTAAATTTAATACTTAAGTTTGAATATTTGAGTGTTTACCTTTAGAGTTTCGTAATGCTTTTATATTGTATTAATTTTGTTAAAGATGGAGAATCGCTAAGTATTAATGGCTGCATATTAGAACAATCTTAGAACTCATATCATATATATTTCTTATGTATTATATTAACATAATACATATATTATGTATATGTATTATGTATTATAAGTGAAAGAAAGTTGATATTAAGTAAAACAATTATGATTTTAAAAATAACTTAATAATATTTCAATTTTCATTTTAGACTAAAGACCGTAAGTCTTGGTATATATTGGACCTTTTAAATTTCTAAAATATCTTATTCTACACATATTCACATAAAGACCCTTTAAAAATAAAGAATTCATTAAAGAAATTCTTATTTCTCTTGCATTGAAAAACATTAATGACACTTATAATCCTATCAATACTAAGTGCTTGAATCCAAAAATATTTGCTAATTCAATTTTAATTTTGCTATAATGGCAAACATTTATTTATATTTATGTTTTCTTACAAAAAATTAAGATTAGTAATTCATCAATATAGTTAATCACTTGAAATCGTGGAATTAAATGTACAATATTAATTATTATATATATAATTAATGATTTAGTGATCTTATATTTTAAACCTAAAACTGTGACATAATTCTTCATTAATATCTATTACTTAATTTTGTTAGCAAAAGTAGAAATGTTTAACCTAACGTGAGTCTTACTCTTTCAGCAATAATGATTTAATATATTTATTTGCAACTTAATTACACTGAATTATTACTTAAGATGCCGAAGAAATCAAAAATGTATTTTAATATCTTACTTCTAACTTTGAGGAACTCAGTAAAAATATAATTCCAATGAATTCCTGATAAAAATTATTAAATTGATAAAATGAATATCTCTTTGCTAGAGTTCTGAGATACTTTTCTTTACTAAAAAGAGAAATAGAAGATACCATTGTTTATTTCATATCAGTGAAGCTTAGCCCAATTCTCTGCAAGTACAAAAGACATAGAACGACATTTCTTTGAAACACGATAAAAATGACTCGTTAAAGACAATACCAAACCTAAGAAGTCATTTTATTATAGCAGAAATAACTCTTCGAAATAAAATAAACGGGAGACTTCGAATCTTAGTAGATAATATCTTTTTTTGCAGAATAAGAACGTATAAGAATTTCTTACAATTATTTTTGTTTTCTGAGCGTTTTCGTCTTTAATAATGATGATGGAATTGTTTATTTCTTTTTAGAATAATGATGTATGTTTCTGTTTCAGCATGTAAAAGGTAGTGAGGCATGATTTGACATTTAAAATACATATAATCAATGTTAGGGTTTCCTGGTAAATTTTAATATTATGGTTTGCTCTTATGTATGTTTATTAAAATAGTATTTCAAAATTCTTTGTATATAAGAAATCAGGAGAAACAAATTAGATGTATGTCATATAAAGTACTAGATTTTCAATGCTAATTAAAAAGATTGCATAGTTAAATTTAAAATTGTTTTTGATCTTATTTTATGTCAAACATTATAAATCCTTAATTTATATTATTCATTTATATCAACTTTGCATAAATCGTGATCCGAGGGCCACATGCTCACGGAATAAGGATCATGATATTTCATGTGTTACTTTAACTTATAGCTGCAAATTTAATTATAATGAAGATAAATTTTACTATCATTAAATGAATCATGAGAATTTTTCAATATCAAGAATACTTAATCGGAAACATGGATAATTTGATTTCATTTTTTAATGATTATTTTTTCCTGAATTAAAAAGAAAAAATAGAACCATTAGTATATATATATATATATGTGTGTGTGTGTGTGTAATTTTTTTTCTTATTTTGTCACTCCAAATTGATTGAAAACATTATCATACAAACATGTGAGAAATAAAGAAATAAATTTAGTTTTGTAGAACTTAGATAATCATTGTTAAGTAACAGAACGTAAACGGTTTTGAATAATTTATGTTTGTAAAGATATTTATACCGTAATGCATAATAATAATTTTAAAAATAAGGAATAGCTTCATTTATGAAAATATAGACATTAACCACTCGTCAAATTAAATGGTATTTATTATTTTAAACATAAATTAATTAATGAAATGTGTTCTTTAGTGTTCTTAAGTGAATCGTATTTAATTGAGAAGTGCAATTAATTCATGATTTTGTCCATGCGCTTGCATTTCATGCAGTTTATTTAAATTATATATCAGGTTAAATGTTAAATACTACACAGGATATACGTATCATAGAAGATAATTTCAGATTTCAGAGCATTTGTAAAAATCATAAGAATGTAAAAATAATAAAAAAGTACCATACCCTAAAGAACGTTATTTTTTGAACGTTCGTTTATTACACGGCATGTTTCTAAAGTAGATAAAATTATGACATAAATTCGTATTCAGCTATCACAATATTAAGGAATGAGTTTAAAAGGGTTAATAATAATGTTTGAAAGAATTATTCCTTTGAAAAGAACGAAAACGGACTGTTGGTCTTTAAGTGTTTACCCCATTCTTAGAGAATTATTTCAATTGTTATTTTAATCTCGCATCCTCTTAATGCAAATATTTCTTTCAAATAAATAGCAAAAATGAACTTTTAACAACACAATTTAAAATTTAACTTTATCAAAATTTTTGTTTTCAATACAATTATTACTAAATAGAATTATGTTGAAAAAAAGAACATGTTTACATTATAATTTGTGATAATGGAGACGAAATCATATTTTGATCTAACCAAAAAAATTAGGATAATTGTTTCTTTCATATAACAAGCTAAACATGTATTTTATTGAAAAATGAAGTTATATTCAATAAAATTTAAATTTTCCTTTAAAAACTATTTCTAGAAAAAATATAAAAAATAAATTTAAGATATGTAAAATGTTTTTAATTATGAACTATATATTAAATATTATAAAGACGAAATTACATTTTGAGACATGCCAAAGTTCTTAGTTTTGTTGAATGTTAAAGCCTCTTAAATCACGAAAAGCATTTCTATTATTGGATGCAAAGGAAGGGAAATGTGCCAGTTATAAATAAGCTTGGCAGATTAAATTGTCAGAGAAAATGCAGCATAATTGAAATATGTTCCTGTATGTAGTCGGCAAAAGGAAGAATAAAAAATGAAGTCATAAATTCAAGCAAGCGTTCCTTTTCTTCGAGAGAAAGACTTTGCCAAATAGCGAAGTGCAGTTCCCCAACAGGAATGTGCAGTTAAATTCTTAAGGCCATTAAAATTCGTTACGTTTTTGTGGAAACTGTCATTTTTACCAAGGCAACGTTGGCTTTTAATTGCGGACGTAAAGTTTCTGTATATGTCGGTTGATTTTAAGAAAGATTTTGCTATGAAAGAAGCGACGCTTTGCTTTTGCTTCGTATATTTTAGGATTTAAAGAATGTTTGAAGAAAAAGGAAAACTAACCGTCAATGGAATAGTTTTCTCCATTTTGGTGATGATATTCATTTGTTACGTATCGCAACGGATAGTCCATTCATAGCTTTTTTTCGATAAATGAAGCTAAAATTTGAAAAACAGTTTTAGTTTTTCCTAAAACTTTATTAATTTATTTGAGAATAAAATATTTATATTATTCATTTTTCCTATATTAGTGGCAATAACATAACACAGTCAAATTATTTCATTTTTAATCAACCATTATATTATTTGCCGAATCCTTCATTTTTTTTAAAAATGAATAATAGATAAAAACATCTTAGTTTGTGAAAACATTCCTTATAATTAATTTTTGTGTATAAAATAAAACAGTCATTTAACGAATGAAAATATTCTGATAACCTAAATTAAGTTCTCTTATTAAATTCTATTGATAATTCAACATTTAAATAGCCAAATTAAAATATAAAAGATGAAGTTCGAAATACACATATGTCCAAAACTACTAGTATCTTCACATAGCCCACCTGAAAAGTGATTAAAAATGTAGTTTGGTTTGGTTTTATTAACGTCAAACTAGAAGCAACAGAGGGTTATTGGCGAATTTTGAATCTCTGTCACATCACAACCAATTAAAAGTGATCTAACAGATTCTGATATGCAAATAAAGACATTGTCATTCAACGGTGAATCAAAAGCTTAACAAGAAGTGAAACTCTGCAATACAGAGCTTGATTTTGCTGTACAAGGTTGTACTTTTTGTAATTCCAGAACCGTAGAACTGCAAGGTAACATTGACAGGATCATTAAGGTATAAAAACTGTTTCTGAAGTCAGACAAATGTATTATCTCTTTTTAACAGAAAGTATACCACTTGGCAATCATATTCAGAGCTTGTAGTTTCCACTGGAACAACTGTCATATCAAACTCTATCACATCAAACCGTATTCAAAAGTCTTAACGAAAAATACTTTTTGTCAGAAGTGTTTCACTGTCCTCCAAAACAAAAGAACTTCATTTCGTACAAAGAACACCATAACAAGATTGAAATTTAAAGGATCCATACTTTATTTCCTGGTGAGTCGAGTTTTGACTGAACATCTAATTCTTTTATCTTCATCCTTTCTCCAAACCTTACGAAATGTGATCATTTCGATTAGGCAGGTATGATGGTATAGGGGAAATAATAAATGATGGATGTACCCCCTTACACGCTGGGATTAGAGGATCTGTTACAAGTCATTGATATTAGGATGAGGTCTTAGAACATTAGTTAAGATGTTTCGGAGGTGCATTTCGCTATGTATTTTCATTTGTGGATGATAATTTCTGAATACATTGCAAAACTCGCTAGAGAATTCTTTGAATGTGAAGCCATTGATCGAATAGCATTGACAGCAAAATCACCTCGTCTGAACTCGACAGAGAACTTAGGGATCAATCCTTAAATAGTAGTTACTCTGAGATATCAGCCATCTAGGGATATAAATGCTATGAAAACACTTTGCTGGTGGAGTGGTTCTTAATAACTCAAACTGTTATTAACAGCACTATTAGCAGCATTAGGTCATGTTGTGATATGTGTACATGTATGTGCACATACCCCATTAAATTTATAAGCCATAATATTTTTCGGAGTCATTACTTTTTTTTGAATACTCTTTGCCTTTTATTAATATCATTCTTATTGTTTCATGCTACAGTTTTATATTACGTGCATTGTTTTTAAATTTTCCCGATATATAATGTTACAATGTTATATACAATTCTAATTATGTGTTACATTGAAAAACAAATCAACAAAATTTCACAAAATTATAGTTTACAGTTAGTTACCTTGTAACACATGATTTTATGCATATTGATGCAACGATGAATACGGCTCCTTTCCAGCATTCAGTAATTTTTATTTTATCCTAATTTTGTGTTCCCCCAACTTGCAAATTTTAGTTAATGTCTTCATAATCCCATAGAACGTGATCAACAAAATACGATTATTAAGGGTTACTGAGAACCCTCTGAGAATTCGGTAAAGACCTTAAATTGCCTTTAAAAACATGCGAGCCAAATTTTCCTCAGATACTCTTTTACTTTCACTTTTAATTAACACATATAGACTCACTTTCTTACCTTTAATTTCACTCTCTCATAATTCAATATATCCAAAACTCGAGCTCATTTTTATGTCAATTCTTAAAATTGAGATGACGTTTCTCTTGTTGAAACAGAATTATTAGGCTATTCAAAATCCTCTCAGTATTTTGTTCCCCATGTGGTTATTTGACGATCATTGTATCATCACCCTCAGGAATCAGGTTTGTGCAAACCCATATTAGAAATGAGATGTCATGTGCAAATACAAGTTAAATGTAAATTAATTCCATATAAAAATATATGGTCACTCACTAAAATCAGAATTAAAAGTTATTGAACTTAAAATGATTATAAGTACTTTAATTAAGACATAACACCTGCCTAAGTTCTCTCTCTCTCTAAACTTTATACTTAATGAAATAATGTAAATTAATTACTAATTAAGATTAAAATTTTAAATGAGAGGAAAACATATAAATGTAAATATAGTTTTGGATATGAGTGTATTTTTAATGGTTGTTCATTTTTCCATAAACTATTGTTTGTAAGAATTACTCTGATTTAGGAGAAAACCAATATTATCATCTCGGGTGTATGATGCATTGGATCAGAAATAATAATATCACAATTAATAATCGGAATAAAAAAGTTTTAAGCATTATTCAAATGCAAGGAGACAAGCAAATCTTACCACATAGTTTAACATTCTCACCTTTACACTTCAAAGTTAAGCTCTCAAATTACTGAAGATAAAAAAAAAAAAGCACCATGTATAAATGTTCTTAATATTTCATTTATTTCTTTACTCAGCATTCGTATAAAAGCTAGTAAATAGTAAGTTATATTTATATAGATTATTAATTGTTGCTCCTTCCGCAATGAAACAAACTAATTCGGATGTTGAGCATATTAAGTTTAATAAATGAATATTTTTCAAGTTTTTAATCAAATTAGATATGAAACTCATTAGTCTGCTGCAAAACAGATACCAATTTTTTGGAATAAAACTGGATATGAAACTAATAACCAATCAATCAATCTGAACTTCTGAATGAAATGGTTCATAAAATAAAAGAGAAATATAAGAATATAATCTAAAAGTATATTGGAAGGAAAGTTTTATTCAAATATTTATTTAGTTAAATAATGAATTTTATTACTTTCCAAAGATAATTACCTAAAATATCATAACTCTTAAATGTTTGACCATACATTTTTTCATCTTTTCACTGTTATATTTATTTTACTTTACTTGTATAGCGCTTCATTTTTTTAACTAACAAAATAGAAGTCACTTTTTAGCTATAAATCACATGAAAGTTTATTTAGTGAATCATAAATTTTGTGAGGAAAGAAAGATGTGACTCACATTTTGAAAACAAGGATGGTACTACTCGAAAATGTAATAAAGACACTCAATGAGTTTGGGAACTACACGAGATGGAACAAAGATAAGTATTTAGAAATCTCTCTCTAATTCATAGAAATCGAAAATAAATCGCTGCTTAGTGTAGGAAATTTTTTGAAGATCTTGATTCTTTTATCACTTTATATAAATAAAGTAATTTTTTATTCAGAAATTCTCAGATTTTTATTCAACTATGTGTACAATGATGATAAATTTGCATTTTTATATATTTTTTTGTTAAATGTGTATGATATTTTACAAATATTTTTTTATTGTATTAGAACAGTCTACACGAAGAATGAGTTAATTAATATTTAAAGGGTATCGAGTACAGTAATTTTGAATTTTTTTTATTTCTATATTGATTCGAAATCTATTATTACCACAATATTAATAACAAAATATTTTATATGAGGAGCCCTTTTTACATCATAGCACCACAGTAAATTTATTAAAAAAATCTTAAAATATGTAATATTTATTTCTTTATATTACAGTTCTTTGAAATTGCCTTTCCTGAATTAGTTAAATGAACTTATTAATTGAGTACGTAATTTTGTAAGACAAAACGAAAAACATTTATTTGAGAGGGAAAAATATCACCACCTTCATGTTTTCTTATAAAATCGTTGGTAAAATACAATTTTGAGTACCAACTCGACAATTACTGATTCTTGATCTAACTATTATAGTTTTTTAATGAATAATGATTATCCATCTACTCATAAAACATTTGAAAGCTTAAACCTAGAATATAGCTTAGAGTAACTATTTATCTTTGCGCCTTTCTCTTACTAGCTAATCTTTAATCAGTAGAAAAAGCTATAATAAGTAAATTAAGAATAAAAAATTGTTGTTGCTGAAAAATCTACTTTTCTAACAATATAATAAAATGCATAAAATTCTTGATCTCCTGCGCTTGTCACCATAATTATTTAACTTAAAATTATTCCATTCGTAAGATAATAGAATGATATATGTCCCTCTCAAGCTATTTTACAGATAGCTTCAATTTGTGAAGAAAAAAGTGTTTATATATATATATATATATATATATATATATATATCAAGGAAGTGAACACAAAATTATTATCTAAGCAGATATGCAGGTATCATATATATGCACATTTGAAATAGAGTTGCCCTAAGTCTATAGCTGTTTTATTTTAAAAAATATTTGCTCTGGTTAGCATTTTATGCAGCCCGGTAAGTTGATTGGCAAATTAGAATCGTGAGATGGAAATTTAAAGTAAGTTTGAATGTATATAATTACACACACGCACATACACACAAATATATATATATATATATATATATATATGTATATATATTTGTATATATATATACAAATTTGTATATATATTTGTATATATATATATATATATACACACACACACACACAGGAGAGCTATTCAGAAATTAAGGAACGTTTTGGTATTAAAAAGAAACTAAGTACAAGAAAAAAAATTATTATATACATCAGAAAGAGTGACTAAAATTCTACTTTTCTACATAGTCACCAAACAAATTGAGGGACTTATCATAGCGGTTTACAAGCTTTGAAATTCCTTCGTCACAGAATTCTGCCGCCAATTTCAAACAACAATGTCCGTGAAACTTGTGGAAAACTAAGCGAAAGCTCTGTTTTTGTGAAACGGTGGTTTTCACGAATCTTTTCATCAACTTTAGCTACCAGTTCGTCAGTCACAATGCTAGAGCGTCCACTCTTCTCTTCATCGTGAACGTTAGTTCGGCCATTTTTAAACTGATTGCACCATTTCCGGATTTAACTTTTATTCATTACGTTGTTTCCGTACACTTCACACACTTGCCGATAAATTTAGATAGGTTTTAGGTTTTTTGCCAACAAAAACCGTATCACAGAACGCATCTCACAACTGGCTGGATTTTCAATTGCAGCGCACATTTGAAATTTGATAATCGAAAAAACGGGCAGCGTGGAAATGTTCCCGTTGTGATTACTGGACGCCGACTGAGATGCCGAGCACGCAGACACCAATATATACGTGATAGGCGCGCGATTAGCGATGTCAGACGGAAACGTTCCTTACTTTCTGAATAGCCCTCGTATATATCAGACTCTTTTGGGAAATATATCGTTCTGTAAAATGTTATATTACTAATTTTTAAGCATTTTTTTTTTAATTAAAAAAACATAAATATGAGATTTGTCATTTCTATATTTGCCTTAATTTTTAAACCAATATTGAAGATAGTTCACAATAGAATTTTCACCTTCAACGAACTCATATTAAATATAAGTAAAGAATAAAATTTGAAACTGAGATTTAATCTTTAGAAAACAGTTAAAAAAATTTACATTTCTTACCCAATCAGTTAAAAGACCATTCGAGATGTCATTCGTATAAGAAGGCGAGAGTTGTAATTTAACCCTTTATGCTCTAAGAGTGCATTAAAATGCCCCCTCAGACTATAATCATATTAGTATTAAATATATTCTATTTATCCATTTCTAACGTTACGCTTCAGAATTAGTGCTAAATAGTTCCCTCTATATCATAGACAGCTAGCATGTGCATTTCTAAACAGCTAAAAATTGTTGAGAAGGTATATTTTCCCAATATGAGTCTAATTTTCGCCTCCACCTCGTTGTGTGTTAATAAGTTTCTGCTGTGAAACACTTCATTATTTTTAATTAATCGCATTACATATTTTGTTTTCTTATTTTATAAGCCCTAAGAAATATTGTTATTTGTAAAATAAAAAAAAATGTAAATTTTTTATTTTATTTTCAAAACTTTTTTGAATTGGTACTTTTAAGCACCTTTGGGTCTAAGCACCATTTGATAATGTATGTATATTTAGTTTTAGCTTAGTTTTAAATACTTTAGGGTCTTTGGAGCTATTGTATGTACTTTTAAGCTTAAGAATCAAAAATTACTACTTTTACCTATGACATGGTTTCTAAAATAAATTTGAATCTTTGAATTTTATACATATATATTATTATTTATTCATTATTATTTTTATACATATATATTTTCTTTTCATGCGTAATGTAAAATATTAAGCGCGTTTCGTGTTCGAATGAAGTTATAATTATTTGTAAATAAGTACTTTTGTTTTCAACCATTTGAATATTGCTTATCTCATTTCAGATATGCTTAAAGGGTGCGGTCCAACAACAGAAGAGGTTTTGCTACTATTCCGAAGTTCTCTTTGGATTGCTGTGGCACATCAGTAGAAAGTTCATCTAAAGAAAAAATGTCAATCTATGATCCATTATAAGCTTCATTATCTGGTTTTTAGAATGCTGAAACTGATGACAGTAGTTCAAATGAAGGTCTGGGAGGGTAAAGTGCTCCAAGAATATGGAAAATGAGAAATGTTAAAATGTTTTTCCAATTTTTTAAATTTAATGACTGGATTAAAGTTTTGTTGAATACTATTTTGATCTTTCGAGTAGACCTTCGAGGTAATGCTACTGGCCTGCCTTTATAGAAAATCAAGGATTTTGTGAAGTGTATGCAAAGAAATCTACACAAAGTCCACCCCACTCTTAATGTAAAGCGTGCAAAGTATTTTTACGCTTGAATGAAAATAAAATATTTTTTCGTGATATTCATTGCGAATAGATATATATTTCGTGTTGTACTTGGTATTAAAAAGTGCAACGAAATTTTGTACATTTACTATATTTTCAAGTTTTTGAAATATTTTCAACTTTAGTGACTCGACGGTAATAAAAAGTACTAGTTTAATTTATTAGCTAAATTAACGACATTTTTTAAACTTTTATATTATTATTGAATAAATCTTTTAATCTTCTTTTATAATGTAACCAGAAAAAAGTTTTAAAAATGCATTGTTTTTATTTCATAATTTTGGGCCCAAAGGGTTAAAACCAAATAAGCAGTAAAACTTTATAAATATAATTCTTTTGCATAAAATTATTGCATATTTACATAGCAATATAATGTTTGAAAATATCCCTGTCATTGTGCAAAAGAGTGAGTGAATTTAGAAAAATATCACTTTTCCTGATTCCGATTATTGAATAATTCCAACATATTTCTAGACAAAAATAATTCTCAATAAAAAAAAAACGTCGAAACGAAGCCAAAAACACATTTCAAAATGAATCAGAATTCTTATGAAAATCAGTTCTTTTTTATTTTATATCCCAATAATAAAAATGGATTTTAATAAGTTTTCGAATGACTTGTAACTTAAATAAATATTGTTAAAATTGTAGAGCTTGAAATATTTCATTCAATTACTTACTTCAGAAAATTTAGCTTAAGCCCATAATATATTCATCGAATCCCATAAAATAAGAAAATTTCTGCATGGATCTTGAACAATTATTATTAGCGAACTTTAAACGTCTGGCTCCACATATTGAGTTTTAAAATATTTCTCACCCATGCAGCGCATAAAATGCATCTCATTAATTCTTTTAAAAGCATTTTAATGATACTGACTTCTCTTAAACGTGAACAAAGCTCTTTGATGTTGATTAAATCCTCAGCGAAACAAATCCTGCATTAGCGTATTTTAAAAATCCCCCCAATCTTACTGATCTCTCCTCATTTGCTGATTCCGCAGCTAACACCTACCTCTAATAAAAAAAAGAAGCATTATCGCAGCTGCCTATGAAATTTTAAATTCAGGAATAACTGCTTTCTAAGACCCCGGTAGGGTGTCTAATGGATCAAGGAATAGCTAAGAGACCTCAAATAGCTTCATTAATGTCATTGAAGAATGGGAGAGACACTGAGGAATTTAAGCTTAGGGGTTGTAGTTGCATTAAGACCGAAACATTTTCATCTTAATAGGATATTCGAAAGGCTTAGATATGAGGTTAGGTCACAGTGACGAAACACATTTATCAGGTTAGAAGTTTTCATTTTGTTAAAAGTTATGCACTCACAGAGAGTAAAAATGTTTCTAATGAAGAGTTTTTAAATATATTTTCTCACTATTTAATAACAGTTGAAAGCCACATTTTAGATTACATGTTATCTATTACGATATTGTAAGAAACAAATTTAATATATTTGTAAGAATTTATTAATTAAAATATGCTGCATTTGAGTTAGCAGAAAATATAAACATCATATCAAACTGATGCTTATATTGAACCTGTTTTAATTGCATAAATATTTTAACAGGAAAGTCAATATATTTGAAACGATAAGCACATGTAATTAAGATGTTAAAAATTTTAATGACATTATTTAAACGAAGATTACATAAAGTGAGCCGATAAGTCGGTACTTTAAGTAATGTTCAAGGTTTCAGTTGGTTGATGTAGTAAAAATTAAAATTATTAAACAGATGAAACTTTGTTACGAAACCGTATTCTTCTGAATTAAAAATGATAGTAAGGTATTCAATATATACGGTTTTCTTTGTCCATGAATCATAATAATACTCATTATAATAATGAAATTAATAAAAATATAATTATAGGTAATAATGATATTCATTATGCAACGATACTTTTGAGATCCATTCTATGTGATGCTCAAATAGAATGAATCTGTAAATATAGTTAACGTATTCTTGAAAAAAACTAAATTTTCACGAATAGTTATAGCTAAAATAATCAATTAAACAACACACACGTGCTCGCGCAAATATATATATATATATATATTAGCTCAGAAGAAAGTAGCATTCATTTAATTTTATTTTACTGTGCTATAGTATTATCATTTTTAATTTTTCTTCGTAGTTTTGAAGAAGAGAAGATTGTAACAACAATCTTATACCAAAAATGTATTTCAAAAGGTGCGTTAAAAATATTGCGTTAAAATAATAAAAAGCGTTAAATAACTAAAAAGATATTTTTGTAACAATTATTGTTAATATAAGCATTTAATAAAACATGTTTGACACGAAATTTTAAAAACGAAAGCTTTCTTAAAATGAGGTATGAAATGTTTTATTCTCTGGAGTATATGTCTGGTTCAATATGAGTAAATGATATGTTATTTCTACGTCTTTTTATATTTTTGAATTCGAAAAAAAGCAATATTTTTTTAAATATGTTATACGAGGGTATGAATAATATAATAGAGATACATGGGAAATGGAATTTCAATATATTATGGGAAAAAATATGAGCATATTTGTAAATCAAGAGAAAATAAAAAAAAAACTTATAAACTCATATTAATACTATAGTTTTCGACATTATTGTAAAAACACAAATCATAATTTTTAAAGTAGAGTGTTTATTTTTTTCTTACAAATGAAATACCATTTTTCCTAATGATTTATATTTTATTTTACGTACCACATTTTCCTCATAAGTAAATTAGTTAGGAATAAATTAATCAAGGCACATTCGTTATACTTACATGAAATTTTCACTTTAAAATATGTTAACATCATATACCAAATGTAATGTTTCCAGAGTACAACATTTATTTTGAATAACTTATAATTTTGCCACGATACAGGAATAGAAACATTAAATACTTAAGAAATCAAACTCTTTTAATTAAGATTATATAACTTTAAATGTTTTAAACCCTTTTGTGCATTTTAGCAATTCGAACGGACAACAACAAAATCACAAATAAGGTTATTGAAATTTGTATTTTCAAATGTAAAGTTACTTTCGAAACCGTTTGAAAATCATTAGAGGACCTTTTGTCTTTCATTTTAACTTCGCTTTCATGTTTTGGTATTTAAAGCACTAAAAAGGACTATAATATGGATCATTTAATGATAAAAACTAACTTTGTAGCTTGTTTTATTTTTCTATCAAATTTTTGGATTTCATACATCCAAACAGTATTTGAGAAAAGTAATTTTAAACACGAAGGGTATAAACAGAACTCATACACGTTTGCAATTCTTTCTTTAATGTCATTAACCACATCTGAATCTCACATTATATATATATATATATATATATATATATATATAAAGTCTTATTTTAAGGTTTTTAGCAGTATTAAATTAATTGAATATTTGATATATATATCAAATCTTATTGTTTCTTACAAAAATAAGCCAAAACTTCACTTAAATACATCAAAAAGTATATTAATTTCTGAATAATTATATATATGAATGATGAATGAAATAGATTTATCGTAAGCTAATTTGTGGAATGTTTAATTAGTTTTAATTGGGTAACCTTGAGAAGTGCATAATTGTATTCTTGCATATAATCGTGTTTAAAATGTTTATTTGTTTAAATAATTAATACATTTTACATTTGATATTCTTAAAGTCATTTCAATTCCCGTTTAGAAAACTAAATTTTTTGTTTCAGGGATTGCAGCAATATATAAATTTAATCAAAAATTTACTTATCTTGAATTCATTGAAAATATTTTAAGAGTCAAAAATTAGAAAATGGAATTAAACAAACGCCTTGAGCTCAGAACGGTTAGAACAGAGTTTGAATAATATAGTGAGCTGATTTTTTCTGACTGTTTAAGTCTTCCCAAGTAAAAAAGGTTCTTTAACTTCAAAAACATTTTTCATAACGTAAACATTATAAGAATATTAATTATCAAATTTAAGATGTATTTTCCAAGTATTATTATGAAATTTTCTTTGATATTTTCCTTGCTTTGAAACTATTATACGTCACTTAGACACATTTGTATAGGTGCATTAATATTATACCACACCTGATATTTATTTCAGTTATGTATGTTATTAAAGTATAAATGTATTTCATGAAGTATATATAAATGTATGAATTATAAATCTATTTCTTGAAAACGTTCCGATATTTATAAGTTAATATTTATATGTTTTGCAAAGTTACAGTATCGAATAACAATTTCAGAATAAAAGGATAAATAATTTTATACATATTTTATTATATTAAGGTTACAGTTTCAATCATCTTCATTTACCTTTTTGAACAAATATTTAACATATAAATCGACTGTACTAGCAATATACATTTATTGATATGCTAATTCAAAAATAAAAAAAAAACGAGGAAATGTATTTCTATACAAATTTTCTCCGAAAGCTCTATACAGTTATTAAGTATTTCATCACATTAAGTACATATAAAATATTTTTGCGAGCTACAAAGAGATTCAAAAAGATAAGGATATTAAAGAATGGGGCTCAAAAAGGAAATACTTTTCAAACATAAAATAGCTCCATTATTAATATCTCATTTTGATCTCAGGAAAGTGTAAACAGTAGTGAACATATAATTTTAATATGTTACTCTTCTTTTTAAAATTTTAATTTTGGGTATGTCTCTAAGTATTTTTATTTCCTATTGCATCTCCTACACTTTAAAATATAGAACTTCAAATGTATTGTGACTTACAACTAAAATATTTTGTTATTCAATATTTGTTATTTGTTTATAGTTCTTATTGAATACGGTTATAAATCTTATAAATAACAGACTCTGAACAGTATCGAACGGTTTTATTTCCATTTAGTATCATATTCTGTATTGTTGCGTGAAGTTAAAGTTAAACTATTTAAGCAAGGACAGGATCTCTATTTACAAGTTGTGTTTTATTTTTAAAAAATGACGAAGACGCAGCATAAAGTAAGAACATGTTGAGAATATAAACATAAATTCTACGTATTTTTAAGGCATACCTAAAACTCTCACTACAGTATCGAGAGCGAAATATAGTGTATTGATTACGGAACAGGTTGAATGTAAAGATTACTCAAAGGCATACAGTTTTATTCCTTTTTTTCCTCTCTTTTAAAGTAACCAGATAAAACTGCAAGCTTAGCGCATTTCTTAAAATGTTATTGAAGAAATATACATAAAATGAAATCACAAAGCTGGTTACCTTTGCTTTTGTCTTCAGAAAAATCGTTTAAACGATCGAAGCATGCAAGCAATCATGCTGCTTATGCAATTTCAACACCACCCCCTTACCTATGGCCACTTTAGGATTTTGAGTTAAAGTATTGATGACTAAGCTACGTTAAGAGAAAAGGTTTTATTTTGAGAAGCTCTCTTGCTTTCGTTTGCGCTGTCAATTCAGGTATGAAAGAAAATAAATTGGATTTTAAACCCCCAGACGATTTTTTTATGTGTGGATATGTGAATTTTTTCCGTCCAAACCGAAGATTTTTCTCCCCGTTATCGCCTTTGATGATGATGGATTCGATCGCCAATAATATAAAACTCCACGGAATAGAGAAAAAATGGAGTAAATGAAATAGCGGTACTTAAGAAAGTTACTTTATAGTGATGTTAGGGGTTAGGAAATTGTTAAGTAATAGAAGTGGGTTTTTATTATGGAAAAATAATTACGTAACTTGCTGTATTGAACTACACTATATGATAATTAAATGGTATGCAAAGTACTACCCTTAACAACCAAGATACTCAATGGAAAATAATTAAGAATATTTCCTACTTTTTATTAGAATATAAAATTTGCTTAATGTATTAAACTAGTTTGATAAGTTTTAATTTGTTTTGAAATGATTTATAAGATTCTTAATTATTTTATCACAGTTAAAATAACAATTGCTTATCATTCGTAAAGATTGTTTTTAAAACGAAATTTAAAATCGGCAAAACGTATAGTTAATCATATATCATTGATTTTATTAAATCCTGGAGATCAGATATATGCCACAACTTTCGGAAAGATAGGTCCTTTTACAAATGTTAATTAATATTTCTTTGTTTTCAACTTCTCTAAGAACATAAATGAATGATAAGTCATGATCTATCATTCATATTTGCCTAATAGAAATGAAATATCACGCCTGTCATTTGTATAGAAATAGAAACACTATATTTCAAAGACTGTGAGAATACTATGTGAGACTGTGAGAATGAAATTTACTGTTATAATTTTGTTTTTACAATATTGTACTAGTGTTGCATGTTTTTCATATGCACGCACATATCTTAGGGAGGAGATATTGCCAAAAAATTATGTAGCTTAATATTATTTTTAACTAGGAATTTTACATTTAAATACAAAGAAAACTAAAATACTTTTCTATTGTGTTTTTATTTGGAAATAGAACGAAATTAATCAACTGAAATATTTATATATGTTTCAGTTAGAAAAAGCACTTAATGCGCTTTTAATACCAAATTCTTCTAATATATTGTAAAGTTATCAAAATATAAATTGAGACTAAGTATATTTACATTCTATTATTGAGTACATTAATAGTCAACTGTTCAACTTAAAAATTACCTTTATATTAGAGAGAGTGCATATTTAAACAGCTAGCAAGTTTATGCAATGAATTTTATATAGATGTTCAGAAATTAAAACTTTAAAAAAAAGAAAAGTAATAAAATCAATTCTAAAAGTAAAAATAATTGCTTTTGGGGTAAATTCATAACATCCTAAAAAGAAAGTTAAACATTTTCAAACTGAAAATTGTTAAAATGTATGTTATGTATATTAATAGGATGGGTTTGTTCAAGGAAAGTATTCGCAAGTAATTTTCAGAAAATATCTCAATAAGAGCATTCTTTTTTGGCCGTGAATGTAACAAAACAATGTAATTCAAATATTGTTTGCTAGGTATAAAAGGCATATTAATATTTTTCATAAAAAATATTTATAAAATTCAGTTGGGAATATACACTTCAGATGAATAAGAAATTTTCATTTTCATGATAAAAGCTTTAAAATGTTGCTCAGATGCAAATAAGGAAAGGTACAATGAAAATGTTGATTTTTTTACGTTTTGTAAAATTATTCGCTTTATTAGAAAAACATAAATGTGAAAGTTCCGAGATTAGATGTTTAGGTGAAAATCATTTTGTATAATAAGGAATTTTCTTTGTTAAGAAAAGATTATACAAGTATAGTAAGAAAACATTTAGATATTGCCATTGTTTATTTTAATTTATTTTTCTTAAAGCGGAATTTGAAATTTTGTGAAAAAGGTAATTTTTACAAAAATTTATATAGGTTATGTTGATGGAAATATATATTGATAATGGTGTATTTCTCAGTCAAAGATTTTTAAGTATTATAATAATAAATGTAAAATAAAACATTATGTTGGAATAGTTGTCTTTATTTTGTTTCACATTTTTCTGTCAATTCCAACACAACTTTTAAGTAGTAATATACATATATAAGTGTGTGTGTATGCATGTACAGAGAAACTGCCAGTAAAATTAGAGCTTTATGCAAGTAAGCAGGTTATGCAATTATTATTGAAACTTATTTCCTCACATCGTTTTAACTCCTAAACTTTAAAAAGCATCTATTAAATTTAGAACTGTGACTAATAGTTTCAATACTTACATTAATAACGCTGGTAAAATATTAGTATAGATGGTTTTGATAAGGCTGTTATAATAAAAAATAATTATGAAATTATTAATTATATAAAAGATAAAGATATTTATTGTAATAATAATAATGACTATGAAGATTCCTTTCATTCAATAGATACTGAGGGTTTAAAGTTATCTTAGTTAATTTTGAAGAATTAAAAATAATAGTTCTCTATTTCTTATGAGAAATTTAAATTTCTTAATAATTTTGTCTAAACAGAACATTGTATTAGTTATAACGGAAGAAACTGTAATCAAATTAAAGGCATGCATCAAAGGAGGGGGAGTCGTTCTCTTAATAGGCTTGCTAATATATATTTATATTTCCATGAAAACAGTTTTATTGACAATAATAATAATAATTACACTTTGTTTATATATATTAACGATCATACCATTTTTCATACTAAATTAAATCCAGATTTTGAGCTAGGTTCAACTTTTTTATCTCTCATTATTAAACCTGATTAAAAGTAATGTAAATTCTTAGGAAACAGATTTTCTACGTATTAATTTAAAAATAGAGAATAATATGACAATTAATAATGTTTCGACAAGGTAGGTAATTACTCTTAGTGCAATTTTTTGTTTGCAATTTCAATTATATATATAATATATATAGGAACGTATTATATAACATTTTACAAAGAAATATGAAATAAGTTATTATTCCTCCAAATAACTTTAGTAATTTCTGTATTACTTGTGCAAAGACTGATTATTCTATAATTTTTTTTAAAAAAGGTATGTAAATATAAATGTTATAAAATAAGTAAATTTTTAACTATAATTTTTACTGATAAATTTAATAATTTTTAAAGAAAAATTTAAAATTGGTAAAAAAAATTTATAATTTTTTAAATTTATTATTTATATTTTGTAAGAGTTTTTTTTGTATTTCAAATTCTTTACAGATTTCACTTAGTTCTGACATAGTTTAGTAGATGGCGTTATTGTCTTTTTCTTCTTTTTCAATTCCTATATATAGATAGTAACTAATTCCTGTTTTTAGTAATTCTTTAAATTTTATTGCTCATGTAATTTTGTTTAATATTTGTTCTGTTATTGATAATATTTTTGGTTGGTTCAGTTACTTAGCAATAACATTATCTAGTTTTCAAAATACAATGTAAGCTACGAGCTAGCCTTAGAAATTTGACTGCTTACCTAGAACTTTTTGTTTACTTATTGTCAATAGCAAAATCTTGTAATACGAATGTTCTATTCTGTACTTGTTATTATTGATCAGCTTCCTTTTTGCTTTTTAATTATTACTAAATTAATTGTGTGTATTTTATTATTTTGTATACAATATTTTTCCTGCACTAATTATAGTCAAGTGAAAGAATAAATATATTCAAGAGTTTAATTGTAACGTCTATTTGAAAGGTTTTGAACAAACAATTAGCTAATATAGCTATGCATTTGGTCTGTAATGTTTGATGAATTAATTCCGTCGGTGATATGTCCATATAAGTTTTTTTTCCTTTTATAGCAATACATTTTAGAATTATTGAAATATTTTTGGTTGCATTAGTTACATTAGTTATTGGTTTTTGGATTTATATGTGTTTGTTTTTTTATTTTTAATATAAATGCTTTTATAATGAAATTTATTTTGCTTCTGATCTCTTTTTAATTGTATCTTTGACATTATAAACACTTTTTAATCATATATATTGTTCATCGGGATTGTGTGTCCACTGTCAAAAGAACAATCCAGCCTCTCAATCAGCATTAAATAGTCAGTCTCAATCAGCATTAACCTAATACAGCATTAAATAGATTATACTCCATTATTGTGATTTTCTTCAAATTTTAGATTTTTAGTTTTTAAATAGTCATCTTATTTTGGTAAATTTGTAGTTGTCAATTTACTTTCAATAATTCACATTATTTCGGAATTATCTACGTAATAAAATGTTTTATTTTTATGGTTATATACATAATTTAACAAAGATTTCTGGAAGTGTGTGGGTGAAAATCTGTCCGAAATGATGTTTTATTTGCAGATGTTTAGAACGACACACAGGTAGAAGAACTTGAACAATGATAGCACTGCATTTGAACAGATTATCGACCTATGTACAGAAGCAAATGCAGCAGTTGTAATGACAGTAACAGTTGAGTCAGCAACATTCAGCTCACCAGCATACAAGTTTGCTCTACGGATAAATCTTCGCATTAATACTCTACACTTTCAAGGCAAACTCCGACAATTCTTACAAAATTCAAGCCAGATTTCCTGCTGATTCATTTGGCCACTTAGTCCTTGGCAATTACGCTCAGCCGCTTCAAATACATTTTCCGATTGATCCTCAAATGCTGACTAAAAAGAGCGACTGACTGATTCTCTCCTACCTTCTTACGTTTTACGGAAAATTCGTCTTATGTCTGACGGAAAATCTTCGTCTCATTCGTCTTCGTCTTACGGGAAATTCTCCAAAAGACAGCAACTTTCTTCCCATTCGATATTTAGCAAAAATCCCAACACTATATTGAACCTATTTCTCGCCAAAATTACCAAGGTTAAGGCGTCATAGCCTAAACTCTTCTTGGCTGACTGGGGACATCTCTGAAATTATGTCTTTTCCTTTGGAATAGAACCGTTTCAGGGAATCGTCCATTCATGTTAGTAACTATATATATGTGTGAGTGCCCACCTGCAAAGTCACTTTTTTTTCTTCTGTTTAACTTTCTTTCATCACTTTTTCAATATAATCTATTTTTATTCGCAACTATATTTACTTCCAACTTTCTTCCGCTCTTTAACTGTAGTTTTAACATTCGCTCTAGAACTTAAGCAGTTTTTCAGGCGAGTGCTAACTTTTTTCGTGAGCGTTCACAATTTGAATTATATTATCCCTATTTTTGAATTCTATTTAATTCTTTTCTTTACAAATACATTTGTTATTCCTTGATGAGGCTTTGTTTAACTAACTTCGTTGTAATTTTTTTAAGAATATTTGATTTATTTTCGTTATGTTTTAAAGTTTCATGCTTAATATTATGTATTCTTGATATATATTTTTATACTCTTGATATGTATTCTTGATTAATATTATATATATATATATATATATATATATACAAAAATAATTTTATTAAAATTTAAAGGTAGTTGTTAAATACTAGTAATATATTTAAAAGAAGAATTATTAAAAAGAAAAGAGCCACCAATTTCAAGATGTGAGTAATTGATGATGAAGCGATGAATATTTTTCACGCTTTCAAGGGTTCCCATTTGCCGTTTTTCTTTACGGCGAACACCACACTAGAAGAAATTATAATATTGTTTTTAATGGCTTTTTTGCAATTCACATTGTCACTATGTCTGGGTCAAAATTTTAAAAGTTTTTTTCTCACTTTTGAAAGCACTCAGTGGTCCTGAAATTTTCTATTCATTATTGTTTTGGATGATAAAAGAATTAAGTTAATAAAAATTAATTGATTAAAATCAATCATTAAAGGATTCTCTTCTATTCTGATTGTATGTCTGGTTCAAAATTTTAAAAGCTTTTTTGTCTAATTTTAAAGCCCTCAATTGAGCTGAAAGCTCCTGAATATGATTATTTGGGGTAACAATTCGATAATTTAATTATAATTTATAAAAATTAAATGATTAAAACCAATTATTTAAAGAATTATAGCTTACACCAAGTTTCTCGCCAAGTCAACATTTCAATGTTTTGTCAATGCTCGCCAAAACCGTCTTTTAATAATTTATCGTTTGCTGTAATTTTCATTACATGTATCTGTTATAATATTCGTTTAATAATTTATTGTTTGCTTTAATTTTAATTTCATTTAGCTCAATTATATTCAGTTTAATAACATAATTTATCGTTTGCCTTAACTTTAATTACATGTAGCTTAAATGATTAACATTATGTTTAATTGAGAAATTTTTTTTAAGCGTATTTATTTTAGATGATGCATTTAATAAACGTCAAATAATAAAATAAATTATTAAAACTAGTTTATGAATAAATTCAATTTATCTCGGCGTTCCCTTTAGCTCTTAAAATTTAAGGTATAAAAAATTATGTTAGGCATAGTGTGCAGTTTGAAAGAAAACCCATGTTAAAAAAAACTTGTTTCTTACCAGTGTTATTTCTCTTCTGCCTTAACCTTTGGATTGGGATCTAAATGAGTACAACTTCCGGCAGGAAATCTCAGGGTCATAAGGTGTTAGGTTGTTTTAGGTGAAATTTTTTTGTGTATTGTCGTTCAGTGCGAGTTATTAAATGTGTTGCTATTTTCATTTAGTTAAACTGATTTTAATTGAATTGATGAATTTAATTGAAGTATGAAGTTATTAAAATAACAGGAAATTTTGCTGTGTTTCTCTACGAGATCATACCATAAATATTATACAAGAAATTATACAAGAGATATTAAAAAATTATTATCTAAATATTTGGCAAGATAAATAAAGGAGGAAAAACCGCTCATGAAATTTTCAAAGAAAACCATGTAGGCGAAAGTGAAATACTGATGCTAAAAATTCATTTAAATGATATTATATAATAATTTTATGGCACTAACTATTAGCTTACAATTCCAAACATTCTAAAAGCTTGTTAATAAGAGCAACGTAATTTTTTAGTCAAGATTTTGTGCTATTTAAAAGAACTTATTATAGTAATGTCACTAAAATAACATAAAATTAGAATTAATTATTACCTTTCTTTCTATTTGTCTTTACTTATATAAATATTGAAAGACAATAAAAGGAGAAATAAATGAAATTCAGACTATTTTGAATATTCCAAATATAATTTTAAACATCTATGATATTCTTTAGGATTATTTAATAAATTACTGAATCCTTAAGTCAGTTGATGTAGTCATATAACAGTTTAATAAATATAATATAGCTTGATACGAAGTTTGTGAATAAAAGTTAATAGGTTGTCACTTAAAATATAATTTTTTTTCTAGATTCAATTGGACAAAAGGATAAATGAGAATGAATTATGAAATCTGGGAAGTCATACTTTTCTAACTAGAATTGATGATAAATCATCTAATAAATACATGCAGTCGGTTGCACTTGTAACGATTATTCTGACTATAATGCATTATTGATATGATAAGTTTATTTCCATCTCATGCTTGTAAAAAACAAAAGTGAACTGATTTTTACATAAAAAGATACTTATACACGTAAGCTAATTTTCAGATGCAAAAAAGCGGGGGAAATACTAGGATTTAAATTTGAATCAGATATTCTAAAAACGAGAACTTGTACAAAAATAATCTTAGGAACCACAACGATTAAGATAAAACAGAAAACATTAGTTAGACCGCACTAAGTGAGACTTTAATCAAGATTAAACCAGTGCAAACCTTCTGCTTTTAAATATAAATCAAACGCACTTCCATGATTAGCGTGTAGGGCCAAAGTGCACTTTGTAATTTAAACTGCAACGCTTTGTTGGAGCTTGTGTCGATCGGAATTCTAATAATGTACCTCTACGTGATAGAGACCTTCAATTTGAATGAGTCCGTGATGATAGACTCAGAGCACGTATCTGTAATCAATCTTGACGTCACTTGAGTGAGATGGCCTGTTATTACCAATTAATATTGCCGTCTACGTTCAGGTATGTGTGCTAGGAACGCAGGTATTGTAGATAGTAGATGCGATATTGTGTTTAGTGTGTGTTGAACGAAGCGTAATAAAGGGTGATATATTGTAAATTTACTCTTCTCGATTTCCCAAAATTAACATTTTTGATGACTCAATGTACTATTTAGAATATGAAACGGAAAGTGTATTTCACTAGATGTGGTTACAAAGATTCAGATTGAAAATGATTTTAAACAACAGTCTGCATAAATTTTGTAAACAAAGTTAAAAAGCCGAAAATACGTTATGTATTTTAACATAATGATTATTATTAAAATAGAAATGAAGAGTCTGTATTGCATAATAATTTTGATTTACTAAATTGTGATATTGTTTGTTCAAAATGTCAACATTAATTTTACAATAGACCGTATCACAAGCAAAGTACACACACACACACACACACACACACACACACACACACACACACACACACACACACACACACACACACACACATATGTAATGTTTTAACTTAATTTCCATTAAAATTTCTCACTATAATAATTTAATTTACTAAATTTGTCCATTTCCTTCTTTTAAAGATAATGTTCATTCGTATTTACTGATCCCCTTCCAAAGTATCCTTTTATTTATTAGATCACTCGCTCTTAAAACTGGTTAAATCCGCTTAAACCGATTATAAATCTGTCAAAACAATCTCTCCAGATTCCCTGTCTATTGTGATACTTCCCCAGAAATCCCTCCATCCATACCACGTGTTTCTGATTTTTCAAGGGAATTTTCCCTCGTATATAATCAAAACAAAAAACGCTCTCTTCATACTCTTATCTCTTCTTATTCGTCTCTTGATTTCTTGAGATACAATAGTCTGTAACAAACGGCGGAGTGAAAATGGTCTCTCTCTCCGTTACAATAAAATAATTCTATAAAAATGAAATTGGTTTCAAACACAATTCAATAGTACTATTTAAAAAAAAGCCTTTATATATATATATATATATATATGCGTTCCTACTTCATGCTAACATTTTAAAATACATATATTATTTAAAATGCTGTTAGATTCTGATAAAAAGCATACGTTGTTAAAAGCTGCTAAAAAATAGATTTGATTATATACATTTAAAAAAAAAATCATGAACTAATTCTGATTTTAGTACGCTTACCATAATTTTTACTCTTTGTAAAGTAATTTGAAAGCGCAACAATTTATGAATAAAAGTATATTAAATTTATAAGAATATTTTTTTTAAAAAATTATATATGATGAAAAATTAAGAATTATTGATAATCAATTGATATTTTGTAACTACTTAATTTTTTTAAGTATTTGAAAGCTTATTATTTCAATCATTAATAGAAAGCGAATTAAAATTCCGTTTCAAAAATATTTTTTTTGAATATTAACAAATGTAACAAAGATTAATAACGATATGAATTCTAATGATTTTTTTAATATATTCTACTAGATATCAGGATTACAACATAATAGTTAATACATAAATTTGAACTGAAAAGAACATTGCATGTATGTCTCTGTGCAGTTACTGATCCAGAAAAAAATCGACAGAGAGGATACACAATCGACAACGGTGTACTGTAATGTTTTTCCTTTTTATAAATTCTTAACACTTAACAGCGTTTGCTTATTTCGCTTATTATTTACGCTTACTTGCCAAAAATTTTTAACACCATGTATGACTCTGGATATTTTGTGTCGTCTAACCTTTAGAACAATTTTTTTCCAGTCTAAATGTAATCATTTTAAATTCCTTGTTTATTCACTGTTATTGTGTTTTCTTTCTATTTGCTCTCTATATTACTTTTTTGTTACTTACATATATATTATTTTCATCCGTTCATTCTTTATGATCTATTTGGCATTGCATTCACTTTCTATTTTAGTTTGAATATGTATTTATGGCACAATTATATATTGCCAGTGAATTTATTCAAAATTTTCATGGTCTGTTTCTAAGCCTAATTCTGATGTTTTGATCGGGATGTAGTTTGATCGATGGTTTTAATTAATTTTAGTTCCTTACATTTCGATTAACCATTCACCGATGAAATTTCAAGCAAAATTATTTCTTTAAAGCATTCCTATTTTGGTGTTCCACTTTTCACTAGGGGGAGGAGGGGAAACTTGACTTATCTCTTGTTGGATGCAAATTTATACATTTGGAATACTACGCTATATCTCAGGGGTTACTAGCTACACTGCATTTAGGACTACTTTTTAAGAAATGAATATTTTAAAGAGCTGTTTATTCAGATAGTTTCTTGATGAATGGCCACTTTTATTGGCGTGATTTAGAAAATCACTGAATTTGCGATTCTTAACAGTGAAATTGTGCGGTTGCTAATTGTAATGTAAGACAAATCGCTGATTAGATTATTGAGTTTTGGAAACAGATTCTCGGAAACAAAAATATTTTATGACCAAAGAATGCGTGTTTAAACTAAACTTAGATTTCGATTCTTAACAATAATTACTGTACATTTTTTTAAAGAAAATAATCAGTGGTTTTTTTTAACTGATCTGCATTTAACTGAGCTTGTGCTAACTGATCTATCGAGTAATCAACCAAACTTTGGGCATCTATATAACTGCCAAGATGGAAAACATTTATAAAGTTTCGGCAAAACATATATGAATTTTAAAAAATTTCTTTATAAGTTGTTTAATACATTCAGTACAATGCTTATTTTTTAGCGTTTTTTGAGAAAAATTAAGTCTCTTAACTAATTGAAAAGGAAATAAAATAATTACTTTAGAATATTGATCATCTTAAGCTTAGAAATAGCTTTGTAGAGAGAAAATAAATGAATTAATTTTTTTTATACATTTACTAATTTTAGTTTACTGCATTTCATACACCTATCTTTTTTACAAAAGAGTGGCTGCGAAAACCACTTACAGTTCACGAACCACGCTATGACTATCCTTGCTATATATGCTGAGACATTATTTAATCTTACAATAACTTACGGTTAACTAAATATATTAAAATTAGTACCAAGAGGTAGACTGCGTTTAAAAAAACATTTTAATTTCTTTTGTAAATACTGTTTTGCAATGTGGGTCTTCATTAAAAATTGTTTATGTTTACTTGTCAGTCGATGTTTATGTTTAGTTTTTATTAACGTCGCACTAGAAGCAACACGAGGGCTATTGGCGACAGACCTCGTAATTTTGAACCACGGTCAAGTGACGAGGACGACACCTGAGCTGGCACCCCCCTCTCCTAACATCCACACCACGCCAACGGGAGGACTTTGGGCCCCGAACAGATTTAACGTGCATCAGCCCCGGCTACACGGCGGGTCTTTGGTGGCCAAGGATCGAACCCGCGACTGAACGAAAACCGCCAGCCGCTATCCACGACCTTGACCACTAGGCAACCGCGGCCCCTACTTGTCAGTCGAATTCGATTCTGTTTTTAATAATCGCTTTATGCTAATCTTTAAAATTCGTTGCTATTTTTCTTTGATTCAGTTAGTTGGTCTCAGATTTTATTTCATTCAAATGTAATCAATATTTTAGCATTTTTATCTTTATAAACATTGTTACTTTCAATTGTAAATTTTTATATAATAAACGTAGAATTCCATTTTTTGTACGTATATAATATAGCATTCCTTCTTATTCACTTATTTGCTAAAATTTTATCCCTTATTCAATTCAGTTACATGATTTATTTTATAAGTATTATAGAATTTCAGCATTTAAAAATATAAATATATTCCGTTTTATTTTAGGTTTCAGAATATGATAAAGAATTAGTGATTGTTACTTTATAAACTATTTTTATTTTACTTTTTTTTTTGAAAATTAAAGGTTTTTAAATATCTTTAAATCTTTAAGAAACTACTATAATTATCTCTTAGAAAATTCCCTATTTATTATCTCTATATGCTCAGATAATAATTCTTTATGTTTTACATTAAAATAACTGTTGCTGTTCGTGAAATCATTGTCAGTGTGTCCAAGTTCCTTTTGTGGTTTTCTTAAAATTCTTATTCCCAAAAGCAATCGAATAATTTATTATCTTTTTTAAAATGCTTAAAATAGTTGTTTAACATTATTTATAGTAATAATTATGGAATATTAAAATGACATTTTCGAATAATTTTCTGCAATTATTTCACTTAAATAAAAACAAAAAAAAAAAACAAAAAAAAAAAAATTGGAAATCGTGTCTCAGATTCAAATTTTTACAAAAGAAATCCGAAGAATTTCATGATCATATATTTAACTCAAAACTAAAATAATATATACTTTTAATTTCTTATAATAATAATAATTGATATATACTTTTAAATTGTTGAACTGTATGAAAGAAATCTTAGTTTCTCTTTCTCGGATTACATTGTGTTGGATTCGACAGGTCACAATTTTGTTTCTTATATTTGGCTTCTTTACAGGATATAAAGCAAAAAGTATATTATTCAGTATCTAACATTTATATATATTAACTTCGAATGGAAAAATATTTGATGTTGTTTATTAAGAAGCTCTTCAGATTGCTCATTAGTATTTCTTCTCAGTTTGTTATAATTATTTATCGCTGGTATTATTTATTATTTAATCTAATTGTTATTATTATAAAATATTTATTTCTTTTATTGGATGATATTTTAATTGTTTAACTGTAATTTTTCTTCCAATATAAGTAGTGATTTTAAGTTCCTTAGTGTTTATTGTTTATATTCAATTTGTGTTATATTTCTTACAATTGGGTTATTTTCCTAGTTCATTTCAAAAAATATATTTCTAATATGGTCTTATATGTAATGGTTTCCTAATTCCTAAGCTGAATTGATATTTTTAAGTTAACATTGTAATTTTACTTTCAGCGAGAGATAAGGATTGCCTTAGATATATTATTTATTATGAATTGATTACGTATTTATCACTTTTTTTATGAATTGTTCCGTTCTTCAAGTTTAAATTTAGTTTTATAGTTCTATAACTTTGAATTTATTTATAATTATTTGTTTATTATATTTTTTGAAAATATATACTTGCTTATTTTGAAAACAATAGTTCATTTAATTTTTGATAGTTTTTATTAGACAGCGAGTGACGGCTCTATTTGCGATCTTTTCACTAAAAGTCCTCTTGGGGAATTTTTGGTCCTAAAAATTATTTTATTAGAAAGCTTCCTCCGAAGAAGTGAGAGGGAACATACAAATTAAGACTGCTATATATAGTCTAAGTTTTCAGGTTAGTGGGGAGGGGGAGATAGGATTGACTGCTAGCGGAGCAGTGAATAATCAAATTGAATGCTAAGTGGGGATATTTAGTAATTGATGATTGTATTACTTAAGGTGACGATCTGTCTCTTGAGATTGAATCTAGATTAGATAGCTAAGAAGTCAGAACTATTGAATTAAGTAAATGTACTAAAGTATTTAAAGTCTTCTCATATCTCGCATACTTCGTCAATTGTCCTCATATTTATTAATTCGGTACATCTCTTAACTTGGATTGGTCAAACATGTGTTGTGGTTTGTGTTGTAAATAAATTAAGTGTTTTAGAACATGTCGAGTCTTCCTTCCTACCTCCCGACACTGAGGAAAGAGATATATATATATAACTTCACAAAGGTATTGATATTTAACCTTGTATCAACTGCACAGTTATGATTAAATTTTTTATTAGTTTATTTTCATAATAAATATTATTTTTATGTTTTCATTCTGCAACAATTTTCCATTTGATTATTTTGTAAAAAAACTATTTATTGCATTTGATTATTTTGTAAAAAAAACTATTTATTGCATTTGATTATTTTAAAAAACAATTCTCCGTTAAAATTAATTCTTATCATTATTTCTTTGACTCGGTATATTTTTTCTTTCATCCTACATCATTCAAATTATAATATGCACTGTACTTTTTTAACTGTAAAACGAATTCCTACTTTCAATTGTTAAGTTGTAAAATAAGTTTTAGTATTAGTAAATTTGTTAAATCTTAAATTAGTTTTCGTTTATTTAATATATCACTCTAATGTGTTGTTTGTAATTAGGCTCTGTGATTTGTGATACGAAGTATTGTCATTACTTATTGAATGTTATGTTTAATTTTTATAATGAATATTATTGCATTTTAATTTCTGTGAAGCTTAGCTTAACATTTTATTATTGATTATAGTTTCCTTAAAATATCTGCAATTGCTATTCATAAATTACAATTTTATTTTGAAAAATTATTTTTTAACAATGAACTCCTTTAAAAGATTCTTTAAATTATGATCCGTCTACTTCACACACACATACATTGGGCTTAAATTTATATACTTCACTTTAAAATTTTTAATAAATTATTCCTTCTATGGAATCTGATTTGTGCGTCTTTGAAAATTATTTGAAATATTATTTAAAAGTTCGTCCTCATTAAAATAATTTATGCTTGGAGCATGATTATTGATTTTTTTAAATGCAACCGCCAAAGGACGCATACTTTCTCTAATTATTTATTAAAGAAAAATAAGTCTAGTTCCTGAAATTCAAATTGTTTTGTAAGATGTATGCATTTATTAACAGTAACTAATGTTGATATCAGAATATTCAGGACATTTGATTTCCAGAAATCATTAAGAATTACTTTCCGAAGATTTAAGGATAAATAAGAGTTACACATAAAATAAAATTAAATATTTATGAAACAAAATGACCAATTCATTAGTACCTGGACATCTAGAAAAATACATAAAGGTATTACAAGGAAAATATATTAATGCAAGCAATGAATTCATAAATTAGTCCGTTCTCTTTGTATTAAATGAACTTGTAAAGAAGGAAGTCAATGTGATTGGATTTCAGATGAAGCTGTAATTTCTAATTAATAAAAAGAAAAATGATACAGAAAAGATTGATATCTCATTGTTTTTAAACCTCAAAACATGTTATAGATATTATTATTTTGCGAGAAACTGACACATATGCAAGCTAAACATCACTTCATGTCTTAAACTATTTAATTTTTTTCTTGAATATAATTGATTATAGAGAAAATAGATTAAGAGTAAGATTCTGTATTGATTATAGAGTAAGATTCTGTATTGATTATAGAGTAAGATTCTGTAGATTTTCAAATGAATAATAATTTTTTTTCAAAAAATGATTATCATGGTATGCTAGTTTGGTCGAAAGCAAGTCTTAGACTCAAAATTGCATGATAAATTTGTATCATTCAGCTTTAATGAACTCATTCAGATTATACGACTACGTTCACCAAAAAATTAAAAATAAATTCTTAAACTATATTCTGTATCATTCACATTACATCTTTAGAAAAAATTTCATACTTATTGTTAAATTTAGAGCGTATTTTTGATCAATATTCTAGATGAATATATTACAATCTATGCAATTGAGATTGTTAATAATCATTCATAAAGATAAAAAAAACATATTTCCTCTAAATTATAAAATAAGTAAGCATTACGTTCATTCAATGAAGTAAGTATTCCAAATATGGATAAAATTAAGATTTTCTAAATAAAGGTTTTATTTCTAGAGCAATATTTTCAAAAGCTTGCACAGATATACACAATTTCAGATAAGAATAGAAATTTTCAATCTTATTAGCTAGTAAGGAATTGCAAGAAAACTCATAAAATTGATTATTATGATTAAATTCCTTGATTTAGGATACAGTGTTTCCCAAACGATGGTTTACGAATCCCCAGGGTTTCGCGAAAATAATATTGCAATGGTGGAATTTTAAACCACTAAGGTAAGAAAAATATCGAAATAATAAATTTACATACGTATATTTACTGCACTGTTAATAATTCGAAAACAAAAAAAAAATCACGTTATCCTCCCACGAACACTAATGCGGCATAAGTCTCTGAAAAAAGAGTTGAGACGACGTTTCTCTTACAAAGATTTTTCACGATCTTGTCAGTGTGAACTCGATCAAGTGATGCCTGTTCCTGATTGGATAAGCAAAGTAGAAAGCAAAATCAATTTCCTGAGGTAGATATTTTACTCAATTGGTTAAGCGTGTTAACAGACGTTCACACACATGCTTATAAACCTTGTGTGATTTATCAGTAAGCTAGGTAGGTTTAGTGAAGGTATTCTCGTGTAAATAACTTTTAATAATTTTTATACCTTAATTTTATTACGGACTGATAATAAAATCGGGTCGTTTAATCGAGTCTAACAAAATGCTGGACAAGTAGTTATTTGTTCATTTCTTAAATTAAGCGCCTGATTTAAAAAAAAAGCAGGATGATGATACCGAAAGCTGTAGTGAGCTAGAACCTCATCTGACTAAAAACAAAAAATTGGGAACATGAAGAGAAAAAAAAGGTGAAGCGAAAATACGATAGCCACTTTTTACAAAGGTGTTTTTATTTTACTGGGGAAAAATCAGAATTTAAACCACTATGCTTAATCTGCAAAGAAATTCTTGCCAACAGCAATTTAAAACCATCTCTCGATCATAGGCACCTAAAAACAAAATTTCTGACACAAAATAATAAACCTGCTGACTTCTTTAAATGAACATTTTCAGATAATTGACAGTACAGTTTCTCTTCTTTCATATCAAATTCAAACAAATATTGTAAAATAGTCTTTGAAACATCATTTCGAGAAAATTATAGAATTGCAAGATCTGGAAAATCACATACAATGGCGGAAAATTAAACTGGATCACGTGTAAGAAATATCGTAAAATGTATGCTAGGAGGGAAGGCAACAAAAAAACTTGACCAGGTTCTTTTATCGCAAACTGTAATATTTCGTAGAATAAATAGTTAAGGTAAATAATAAAGAGAGTATACGTTTGAAGGGAATAAAATTGAATTGTTTTATGATCTAGATTGACGATTTGACTGTTGTGGCAAATGTTGCAGTAATGCTTGTCTACATTAGATACATTTTTACGAATTCCCTACAAGATGATGTACTATTTGCAAAAGTTTTAAACGCTTATACATCTGGAGAAACAATTTTCGTTATGATCAGTGATTATTTTGAAGAAGTAATGAAATAAACTAATCTTATCTTGTGGGTGTGTTCTCAGGTAATGTTAAATTAATGCCAGGAATACATCATTTTGGTCTTGTGGTGCGAGAAAAGAAAATCTACGAGAAAATTTGACTCATTGTTGTATTCATAGACAAAAATTGGGATGAAAACGTATTCCTGCCAAATTATCCACTACTGTATGTGATTCTGTGAAAATTGCAAATTTAATAAAATTAAGTGCTACAAACTGCCATGCATTATATGGGCCTTTTGATGACTTTGGAAACTTTCAAGTTTCTTTACTAATCAAAAATTTAAATGGCTTTTCCATGGCAAAGTTTAGACATGCTTGCTTGAATTGAAGTTAAGCATTTTTAATTGATCACTCATTTAATTTGTCATCTTGTAAAATCAATATTCTTTGGCTGAAAAAACTTATTTATTTATATGGCATTTTTTTGTAAATTAAATGAATTAAATATGTTATTAAAAAGACACAGGTGTCACCATTTTCAGTGTTTATGATAAAATGGATATCATGCTGAAATTAACTTTAAGATCTAATTCTACTTATGAATTAATACAAATTGTTTGATACTCTTTGCAACTTTTTTTAATCAGAGAATTCAACTGAACTTCATAAAAACATTAAGAAGAATATTTTCGAACAACCGAAACACCCTGCAATTAACTGTCGGTGACTATGTTCCTAATAGACAAAATATATATCCTTAACAAAGGTCTGTATATCTAATCCTTTTAATGAAGATATAAGGTTAGAATCTCTTCTAACTTACTGGAAAAAGAAAAACCCGTTGAGTTATCTTGTGAAAATTCTCTAAAAACTATTTTACTCATTAAATGAATTCTAGCTAAGCGTACAATTGAAGCGTACAATTGAATATTCTGTTTTATAAGAAAATGTCATTAAATTTTTAATACCCTTTTGAGAAAAACATACTTATGCGAGAACGGATTTTCAACATATACCTATCTTTAAGATAAATACAGAAACAAATTAAATGGAGAATCTGATGTAAGACTGAAACTGTCAGACTTTGAGTCAAACTTGAATTTCTTTGTTCCATCAGACAGTTACAAATATTCGAATAAGAGTTTTTTTAAAAATTTAACGTATACTTAATTAGGAAATATTCTTTTTGATGAATTAAATTTTTATTCCTTTATAGCATTCAACCACGCTTAACTCGCTTTATTAATTTCATTTCTTATCCAACTTCAGTAAAACATTTGTAGTAAAGTATATCATCACAATCTATTCAAACTCTGATTCGTCTTCTAACTTATATGGTTATTTATTTAATGTGTATTTGATTAAAATAAATGGATTTCGTACAGAAATATAGTCTTTGCAACAGAAGTTTAAGAAGAGATATGGGCATTAATAATAAACTCAGTAAAAATTCGTCAAGCATGATCTAAACAACTTAATCTTTCTCTGAGGAAAATAATTCTATCTTGAAATTATAAGCTTTCGATTTTTCGTTGGAGAATATCATTAGTCTACTCCAGCTAAAAGCACACAACAAATACATTTTAAATTCTGAAACTAAGACGATGTTTGTAGAGAGGATTTATTGAAAGAGGGATTTCGTTGAGGATAACATTAATAAGAACTAAATATAGAATAAAAAATCAGCGATCGAGAAATGTATAAACCAGTAGAAACATTAAGAAATGCATGTAGTTATTTCCTGGGGTTTTAGGAAATTCCTAAAGTCTTAGAGTTTATCAATTTTATAAATATTAATTTGATGTATGCAGTTTTGTAATTTATGTGTTTTGTATTCAGTATCCGAGTTCATTAAAAGCTTGCATAAAGTTTCATTTACTTTCTTAAAATAATACGAGTCGCGATACCAGAGAGGTTAATTTAGCAAACTTTGTATCTGGTGAATTGAGGGATAAATTGGGGGATAACAAATTAATTTTAAATTTCACAGAAAGGAAGTCTGTAATAATTTCCAAAAGGAAATTCTAAAGTCAACTAACGAAACGCAAGTTGAAAAGAAAACATAAACGAAAAATGATCTTAAGGAAATCTAATATATACTCGAGTTTCAGTTAATGATTGAAAAAAAATATTTAACCTATCTTATTCGTTATATATCCCCCCCCCCTTTTTATCTGCTCACAATATAAGAAAATTTTTTAATTTCCATTCGAGTTCAAATGTTTTGAGTTTGGCTTAATAATTAATGTTTAAAATTAAGTGCATTGAATAAGTATTGTGGTTAACTTAAGTATGTTTATTTATTTATGATTAAAATAAAGATAATCTTATAGTGAATCATTAGAAGAAAATGAGATGCTCTGCAATTTGAAAGGTAAGTTAATCACATCAATATAATTGAAAAATCTGGTGTAATATATTTACCCAGCAATTTAATAACATTAAATTCGACATTTCTAAAGACAGATAATCCCATTCTCTCAGATTACTGGTAAAATTAAAAGACATTTCTTTGTCTAGAAAATCGTTCCAGAGAGAGAAAGAGAGAAGAGAGAGAGAGAGAGAAAGGTAAGAAAAGAGAAGTTTGTATATAATAATTAAATAGGATAGTTGAATTTAATAATTTTAATTTATTTAGTAATAGGTATTTGAAAACATTAAGTGCTGAGTTTTGGATATGAATATGCTGAAAGTTAATTAACTTTTATAATTTAAGAGACGGAATAAGTAGTAGTGGGATAGGAGATGGCGAACACGTGTAACATATAAAGCGGTAGATGGGAGTTATAGGATAAAAACTTAACATAGTGTGTTTACATGACTGAATTTTGAAGTTTTACACCTTCCAATAATTTTCCCATCAAGTGTTAAAATTATTGTTCGTCATAATGGTCATTAATTATTAATATCAATCATCTGTTAATGATGTATACATTACTCAACTATATTGACAAGACATTTCAGATAGAAGTTACAAAAACTTAGAAAAATATTATACAATTAAATCAAATATTATATAATATAAATTTCATTAAAAAATTTTGAAAATTAACAGAAAAAATGATTGTATTTTTTTCTAATGATTGTATTTTTTTCTCATATATTTTTTTCTCATATGGGTTTGTTTTTCTCATTTATGCAAGTCTTATTTTCTGTACATAATTTTATGATATTGTATTTTTAATCCATTGATTTAGTACACATTTTATTACCAGATTAATAAAATCTATTTTCATCTTAATAAATTTAAATATCTCTAAACTCTATTAAAGTGACCTATTGTATTTATATCTTATAGTTATTACCTCTTACAGTTATAGTTAAATCTATTTATTTAGCAATAAAATTATATTTTATGAAACGACTTTTTAAATAATTTCTACTAATTTGAAGAACGGATTTTATACCTGAAAACTACCATCAAGAAATAAAGTTTCATATTCCTTTAAAACACTGAATAAAATTTTTAGAAAAGTATATTAAATGTGTATAGCGTGGATTTAGATAACTTTAAGATAAAATTTCTCTTTACAGCTTAGTCGTAAAACACCATTAACGAAATTTTTAAAAAAGTGAAAGACAATATTATTAAGTGCTTCATTATACAATTCTATTTATTTCAGCTATTAGTATATAAATGAAATAAAATTGTATTTTAAATAAAAGTTATTTTTTAATTAATTAATACCTTAATTTTATGATTTATTTCAGTAAATAAGGATTTTTTCTTAAAAAAGTAGTTTTTTTTTAAGTAGAGTTTTCTCCTTTTCTCAAGTAATTGCTGCTATTGTTAAAGAAAAACATTTATGAAAACGAAGATAATCGCGAAAATAATATATTTTTCTTTTGTTGGAGTTTTAGAATTTTTTTATATTATATATTCTTAAATGTATTTGATATGTCTTAGAAATAAGTTGCTGAAAAAGAAGTTGCTTTAAAAAATGTTTAATTTCAACAAATATTTAAGAGTGTATCTGGGTAACAAATGATGTAAAGTGGTAAATTAGCTTTATTTCAAATCTTATTACTATGGATATTATGGTTTTAAGATAGATTTCATTCAAAATTGTCATAAAGCACATTGAGAGAGAGAACATTTGAAACTTTAGATGACTTTGTATTCGTAGAGTTAAAAAAGAGAAATTCCGAAACTGCATCTATTGAGCCCATATATTTGCATTAAAAATTTAAAATATAAACAAAATTAGGATAATGAATTATAACAAATAGACAACTATGATACTAAAATTATACAAATTTCAAAATATCCAAAATCTAAACATTTCATTTTTGAGATTGAAGACATGATTTGGCACACACTCTTCCCAAGCGTTAATTTTCTGTACAATGTAAACTAAGACTAAGAAATTATTTTAAAATTGTTTTTTCTGTATAGTATAAATAAATACAGTGAGAAAAAGTAGTATTAAACTCTGTTTCCTCCATATAGTTTAAATTATTACACAGACTATGCATTTTTGAATTGCTTTTCTGTTTGATGTAAACGAAGCCTGAAAAATGTATTACCAAAAATAAGTTTTACACAATATTAGGAGTTGAAACTTCATCCTCTAAAGACCTCCTCTAAAGACCCAAGATATCCATCTCAAAAACCCTTATAAAATGACATAAAAATACTCACCATAGTCTTCAAATTTAAGGTATTTATTTGGAGAAAGATGGTTTAAATAGTTCTATGAGGCATGCTATTACGATACTTGAATGTTTACAAGTTAGCATAGATTAAAAATAGCAGAAAAAATAAAAAGTGGGATTTCGTCGACCAAAAGATGTCTCCTTAATTTTCTTAATAAACAATTAGTTTAAGTACTTAGAATATGATTTATATATATATATATATATATATATGAGAAAAAATTTGGTTTGAAATATCTGACACTGAACTAGATACTTTGGGACCGAATGCCCATAAACTAGCCATACGTTTGCAATTATAGTGAATGTAAAACGAAGAAAAAAGTTATTTGTGAGGAAATTCGTAAAAGTTTTTCCAACTTTAAATGTTTAAGTAAATGACAAACTTTATTTATCTTAAGGAATATATGTTTGTGAGCAGGTTAGTTAAATATATACACATCAAATTACTACTTGGGAATCATTCGAGGAGCAATCAGGGAGATTAGTTTCCAGTCAGGTTTTCGACGAGCATAAAAAGATTTCAAAGCTTAGACAGGGATGGCATCGTTTTTCGAGAGTTTGACGAGCTGTTCGGCTCCCATATGTATATACATTAAGATGAGTAAAATTTGATATTTTCTTAAATTATAAATAAAATTTAGTTTCACGAATTGAATCATAGATATTATTTGTTTCATGTTACGTTAATTTTAAAATTGTAAATTTAAGGCACCTTTATGGGCATTCAATCTTGAGATACCTACCCAAATCATTATCATGCAATTTGGTTTGGATTTTTTATGTAGCACTAGAATTGATACGATGGCTATTGGCAGAATGCTCGAGGGGACGTGCTCACCTAAATGGCTTAGAGCTACAAACCAGATCCCTGGGAGACAATTACCCCAGCTCTCAACATTCATTTTCAAAAAAGATTCTTTTTTACTGCAATGAGGAGTAAGATATAACAGTACATGACAAAACAAAGAACAAAGGATATTGTATAATTTTGGAATTTAAAAGAAAATAAAAGTTTAAATGAGTTTAAAGAGTGTGACGTCTTAGTTCTAATACTTCCAATTTTTCATTTTACTTCCTTTCCTTTTCTGGAATGCATATGAATTCACATTCCATTGACATCACAATTTCCTGCTAACTATGGATGTTGACACTATGATTCACGGCCACAGTCAGTCTACCGGCGACGGCCGGCCACAGCGTTGGTACAAGTAACACACACAAAAGGAAACTGAACTATTCAGAAATGAAGCACAAGATAAATAAGACGGCTATTGGAGACGTATCTTGCAATTTAGAGCCTGGATTAAATGATGACGACAACACCTGAGCTGGCACCTTCATCTCCTAACTTCTAAACCATACCAAAAGGAGAACTTTTGGCCACGACAGATTTAACGTGCATCAGCTCCGGCTACAGGGTGGATCTTCAGCGGTCACGGAGGTTCAAAACTCGAACCTACGACTCAACGGAAATCTCCGGCCGCGAGCCCACGACCATGACCGCTAGGCTTCCGCGGCCACTGTGTACCATGTAATTGGCCTAATTAAATATTTTGAAGAAACATTATTCTCAATTTTTTATTTTAATGATATATGTTAAAATTATAGAAAATGAAATATTTTTCTTTTTCTTAGATCTTAAGAAATTTTTAATACATTCATAAAAAGTTTAACTATTCTTAAACTTATATTATACTTAATACATAAATGTTATGTTTTGATGATTTATTCACAAGATTATTTTCAAAAAAAGAAAAGAAATGATCAACATATAAGTCTTATAGCATGGATGTCAGATTGTAGTATTACGGCATGTTTAAAGTGATTTTCCTGTATTTACTTTAATCGCGAAATTATAATAAAGTAGATCTCTGAACGCAATTTTGACTTTTTGCACGCATAATTTAGATTGTAGTTTATGTGTACTCTACAATGAAATGAGGTTTGTGAAGGAAGTTACAACCAATCAATATATGATTGGAAAAAGATTAGCTTTTTTTCTAAGTATAAATAGTATGCATTAATATTACTAATACAAGTTTGAAAAGAAAATAGTTTCAGAGATCAAGACTTTGTTCAATAAGATAATGCCAGCTTTATTTAATTTATGTAGTTTATAAATGGTAATTTTCGATTTCTTACAAAAAGTCGCAAGTGGTAAAAATTAATCTTCACAATTCGGTATTGAAATTTAAAGGGCTAATCCAGCATGTTTTTTTTGGATTTATTTAATTGCTTTGCTCTTCAATAATAGTCAAATTAACATTTATTGCAGAAGTTATAAGAAGAAATCGGCACTTTCGTATGAGTAAAATGGTGAAAATGCGTTTAATCTCTACACTTAGCATTATTTTTAAAAAAGCCAAATTGGCGAGTTTTACTGGCTAGATTTAGGGTTGCGATGTGTAATGGCCTGTATAAGAAAAACGATGGCAATCACATTTGGCAAATTGTCTCCGACAAAATCCTCCTTTGCCAAGTAGTGAGGCTAAGCCGCAATCCAAACGAGAACGATTGTTACCGAGTTCAATACTAATACAAAAATCTAAAAGATTTAATAATTCTTCATCTAGTTACATGAACAGTATAAGAGTATAGTTCCATGTACTATACACTTATACTGTTCATGTAACTAGATGAAGAATAGGAAATGTATAAATAGGAAATGTATAAATGAATCAAGTCTCCATTTTCTTCCTAGAATTCGAGACCTAAAGGGAAATGTAACTTTATAGTTAATTAGCATGTAGAGATAAAACGAATATTAAAGTCGTTAAGCTCCAATGCGAATAAAGATAGAATTCCTTCATATACAAATTTATTTGATTAATTTATAAATATTGTCTTATTATAGTACTGTGAGTGTGACACTTTAAATTTGTTTTTGATTAAATTTGTTAGAAGAATTACAGCCAACAAAAACGATTAGTTTTTAAACCCGCAATTATACCAAATTTTTAAACTTTTCCTTTTGAGCTGATATATATTATGCAGTACTCAAATTTTGTGTCGCTTGTGATAAATATTTGGTATTAGTGTATTTTATATTATTTTGATGGTCTGGGAGAGGTGTAAGTATAGCAGTAAAAAGAAAGAATGGAAACTAAATTATTAAGATTAAGTTTTTAAGAAAACTTTGACATTAAACAAAAAAGTTAATCCATTATAAAATACGTTTAAATGGTAATATTAGCATTTGTTTTGTTGTAATATGTATAATATTTTCTCCTGAATTCCCATATCTCTTATTTCAAATTAGTGTCCGAGAAAACAAAAATAATGGAAACACGGAAATAATACCATATTACTGACTTAAATAATTTTATCAATGTTTTGATTGTAGCTATAATGAAATAACTCAAATTCAAAATTTTGTAAGGCTAAATATTCTGTTAAAGCAATTTTTGTCTGTAGGAGTTATTACACTATTTTATAATCGGATTTTAAGATATCACCAAATGTAAACAAGTGATCCGAAAATATGCTAAGCCAAGCCAATGTTTTTATCTCAAAATTTATCTTTTATTGTGTGTTAATTTCAATAATTTTACTCTTTCATGATTTGCAAAAGAAATTGAAACATCAAAATATATTAGGATATCTGAAATTAAGATTCAATTTGTGAAATCAGTTATAACATTAAAAATATCAAGTTGAGACAACAACGAGGGCTTAGGCAGTGGAATATTCAAATCAGCTAATGAATGTTGGGTAGTGTTAAAAACACAGAAATGTAATTTATTTATTTAAAAAAAAATCTCTTTTGCAAGAATATATTTTGTCAGAGTATGTCGAAATTAATGTTTTCATGCTGTTTATCTTTGAAATACAAATAAGTTAAAGCTCACTGTATCTCTGAAAAAAGTTTAGTTATACAAGTGTAAATATAATTATTCCAAAAATCAAATAAGGAATAAAATATGACCAAGTACTTAAAACAATCGTGAATGTTAAATATTATTTTCTAATGACTACCCTGTATTCAAATACAAAAAATATTTTAAAATTATTTTCCTTTAATCCATTTACTGATGACAGTAAAATAGATTTTTATTTTTTTCTATTCTTTTAAAATTAAAATGGTTGAATTTTTTCCCACCTTCATTAAATTGTTAATATTAATTTTAATGCTAAAAACTATTTGGTTTATAATAAATCCAATTTTTGTCCCATTCCTTAAATGCCATTTTATTATTTGTGTATGATTAAAATGATCAAAAAAAAAAAAAAAATGAAGCTTATATTTTCTTTAGACTGAAATTAACAATTGGCAATCAGTTCTCAAATGACTATTACTAGGAACAAATTTTTATCTTTGTATCTATGATTTATTCTAATTATTCTTTAGATTTAAAAAAAAATAGCGAGTAAAGTAACATAAAAATGTTTTTAAATTTTTTCTTGCACTGATTAAGCATGATGTGCAAAATATGAATGACAACGCCAATTTCTTTGATTAGAAGTAATGCTGGACAAATATTTTATCGAAATTATTCTTTAGCAGTAGAAAAAACCATTATCACCCATTTTGGTGATATTAAAATCGTAAAAAATTACAACTATTTTTGATTCTTTTCCAGGAAATTACGAATTCTCTTATTAGTAGAACTTGAATAATGTTTCAGACAAAGCAAACTAGATATGCATTGTAAAATATATTATTGTTTTTCACAGTTTATTTACAAATAACATTTTATCTTAAAGCTGTTCGAGCTAAATGTACAACCTTAAAAATTCGTTAAAGCCGTATATATACTATATCATTGTAAAAGTAACATTCTTAGAAATCATAAGGAAGATCGAAAAGAAAATTGAACAGCAATATTTTATAAAACAATTATTTTTGATTCATATAAAGTTTAGTATATTTCATCACTTCTTATAGAAAATTGAGGAAACATCAAACTTATACACTTATCTGAAGAAAGGAAAACAATTCGAAAGAAAAAAATATTTTACATTTTTCCAAAAACGCTATTTTGCAAGATCACGATTCATATCAGATATTACAATTATGATTATACATTTAATGTTTATTATTCCACAAAAATATACTATGTGATGTAAAATATTTACCATATTCTTCGTTGCATAACTTCGGCCTTTATTTTCAGAAACTAAATCTCTCTAATGATCTAATTACTATAGCACATTTTTAAGTTGATAAAACTAAGAAACTGGTGCAAATCTCTTAAAGGACATAGAGCTTATGGAAGATAATCAGTCTATTGTAATATATGTTGTTCATAATAAAACACAGGCTTAAAGTAATGTAAATAAGTTATAATTACTTTGTACAGCTTAAAGCAATAAAAACGCAGCTAAATTATGTACACGGTATCATTAAAAATCATTATACTAACTATTTTCTCTCATTAAGTATCTTCTTTTTGACGAAAGTCAAAATAATGAAAAATATCGGTCTCTTTCTTGATTTTTGTTACAAAGATAAATGGAAAAATAAGTTTCAGTTGATGTGTTATATCTCAAAGTAATGAAAAAATTTTTCAATGAATAATTAAGAAATAATTCTTCAATTTCTGATAAGCAACAAGTCTTCTAAACTTATAAAAATATAATTGGCAATAATAAAACATAATAAAAAATAAAATAACGTAATTAAAGAATAACATCAACAGTATTTACCTTTTGTATAGCCGGAGTTTAACTGGTTGTTATACATGTTAAATTAATTAATATATATATAACAAATGACAGTCACTATCGATCTCGTTGTCATACGGCTTAACAAAGACGCTGATTATATACGGGGCTATCTTTTATTAAATATAACATGTGTTCTTGTCATAAGATTTTAAAAATCATTTTAAATTAGGATGGTGATCAATTAGAAATGCGGTCAATTTTTACAGCTCTATTGTACCAATGATGTAATTGTAAAAACTTCACAGCATGTAGTGAGTTATTATTACTAAGCATATATATTTATATGAAAATTACCAAGAAAAAGGAATCATAATGATAATAGATGCAAATTGTATGTATTCAAAATTTCTAATTTTATTGTCTACATAAAGTTTAAAAAATAATCTCTTATCTATAGATGTATTTTTAAAATGAACAAAAGATTGATTTGACAATAGTTGATAGTTTTTCAGGTTAGTGTGAATAAAATATTCCAGTATTTCAGTTATAGCACTGAAATAGTAATAAAACAGTGAAATAAAAATTATTACCTTTGTTTTATAAGTGCTAAGTGATTCAAAAATTATTAATTTTATTAAATATCAATATTTATTATAGAAATCTTTGTGTTTGCATTACACTTACCAAACGAATCTAATATTGATAATGAATAACTTAATTCTGAGCGACTGTCAGTATAAATTAATTTTCCAGAATGTTATTTAAGTCTACAAATCTTGAAATTTAACGCTCAATTGTAAGAAAAATTAAACCTGAAAGTGTCAGATACTTTACTATTTTTTAAATCGAAAAATTTATTTTAATACAATACAGAAAACGAACCATAGAATTAAATTAAAATGAGACATTTTGATGGTAATCATAGAGTACACATGTTGCAATTGAACAAAACGTTGTTGCGTAGTCATTATTCTATAATATTTCCAAATTCTGAAATACGAATAGTTACATCTGTAGAAACACAGAAATGCAATATGATTAAATTACAACATTTAAATAGAAGATGTACAAATGACTGACAAAAAACATTTTTCTTTCAATTCTGATTTTGATGAGTGTTGAAATTTTATGTTTAAATTTTTTTAAAGAAAAATATGTTGAATATTGATCCAAGTATGCATTGAAAATTAATACATGATTAAAGTTCAATCATATACCATATCATTAACACATTTTCAGGATTTCATTTACACATTTCATACTTGAAATTGTGTAACTTTTTAATTATCTTTTGACCTAAAAGTGCACCTCAATATGCTCTCATATGAATTTAATTCAAGTAAAATCAAAGAGTAAATTCATTTGTAATGATTAATTATAGAATAAGTTATAAATTTTAAGCAACATATTAAAGTTTCATCGAAAGTGCGAAATAGAGCTCATATTTATGTTTAAGGTTTTGAAGATGTTAACAAAATAGTTTTTGTTTTCTTTAAAACCCTACAATTCGAGATAATAACAAAGCACGAACTAGTCATAAAATGTGGAACGTGAAAGAAAGGACAGTCTTAAATTGTTAATTTATACAATGATTCGCCTGAGTTGAGAAACGTTGCAACGTTTTTTAATCAACGTACCAATAACAAAGTATACTCTAATTCCATGTATTAAAATTCATATTGCTAACAAAAAATTAAAGAATAATATTATATAAACTATGATAGACTCTACATTAATTTAAGCGTACCTCTACATTAATTGAACTATAAATAGAAGATAAAATTCACAAGTTTGCTGATGATTTTAAAGGTCTCATAACTAACAAAATTTCTATGAGTTGAAAATTTATGATTTATTATAGATCGTTTAACAATCTCATTCTGTAATATATAACTGATTAAAGTATTCTTTTAAAAAAGAAATAACGAGTAAAGATAAAGAAGTGAAATAATTTCTCTTCATGGAAAATATGAATTAGATTTTATTTATACTTAAAATTTGATAACTGTTGAAATTCTTATAATTTTCAGAGAAGTTGAGTGGTATATTACATGCCATATTAGAATTGTTTTTAACATTAAGAATCGAAATTGTTCATAGTTGTAATAATGGAAGAAATGGTAGAATTCTATGAAGTATTTAATAACCACAACGGCACAACTAAATCCATTAATAGATGTATAAGATCTGCATGTTAAAAGTACTTATCTTGACTATAAAACTACAATTATTATTTTTTTTTTGCCTTTATTTAAATTAAGACTTGTCATTTATTTAATTTTTACTTTGAGATTTATGGTATTTCAAGTAGTGAATATTATATCCTAATTGTGTCAAAAACTGTTGATTAACTGTGTTATGAAGGATGTGTACGAATAAAACCTGTATCTGGAGTTGCTGATCACATTGTTTTTTTGTTCTAATGAAAACTTTCAGATTACTATTTCTGCTAGACGCGAATATCCCTAACCAGACGCAAAACGATTCATAATTTTATGCAATAATTTTTTATCACACCATATTTTAGATTTGGCACCATAATCTCCACACTCTCACCATGCCAATTTAAAAACTTAGAGCCCCTGTTAATTTAATGTAAATTAGCTATCACTAAATAACTTTTTAAAATTAAATAAACTATTAAGTGGAATCAGGCCATACACGCGTGGCATGGCTTATATACTTCTGTCCGCCATGATCACTCAACTATAGCGGCTCAGCTACCATTTCATATATCTATAATAATTTAAAATTTTAACAAAGGTCTTGAAAATTTATCCAAACATTTTTACTTTTTGAAATTAGAATTATTTACAATTATTCTTCATTTTCATTTTTTTAAACATTATATTTAATCCGAAAAAAGGAATTTTGTTTACACTATATTTGCTTTTCTGTATCATTTTGTTACCTGTAACCAAATATATTTTTATTTTATGTAGCTTATACAATCAGTCATGCATATGTTGTCATCATTTTTTTGTAAACCCCATTCCTATTGTTTCAGTGAACATTTAATACAATGGTTTTAAAGTTTTTTTTTTAAAGATAAAATATGAATGTATTGCTCGTACATAATTCACTACTTGAAATAAAGCTATTAAACTCTATATTTTTATCTAGGAATATAAAGTTTCTTAATGTGTTATATTTTTAAATGAAAACTATTTGCTTATTGAAATTTCCGGATTAATGTCTGCATTGCTGTGAGTATTTATTAATATTCAAATATTACAGGTTATTTAGTGTTTTCTTGACATTTGTAATTGTTTTAAGCTCCATCAAAATGAGCTTTTATTTTTATTTTTAATTTATACAGAAAGAAATTATGCTTTATCTAGAAATTATTTTCAAAGGAAGAACAGAAAAAAAAAGTTTAAAATAATTGGAATATTATAAAGCAAATTATTTGAGAATGTTTACCTTAAAGAGGATCATATTAAATTAAAAATTGCTTAAACTCTTCATAATAGTGGATGTTAAGCAATTAATATATTAACACACACACACATTATGTCCTATTTTCTAAATTCTAAAAAATACACAATATATCTTATATTTATTTCTATATTTATCTAAATATTTTACTCAAAACTACTTTATAAAATTTGTGCTCTATTATTAGTAAGGTATTTTTTTGAAATGAAAGAAAAAATATGTAAAATACATATTTCAATTTCATTTTGAATATATAATTCTGTTGAATAATAAAATATTTAACAGTGTTTCCTTGAAACACGGACATATTACTGTTATTTTTATGCTAACCAGAACAAGAAAGATAAGTATTTTTGAAAATGGGAAGGAAGAAAAAATACCCCCTTGTGAATTGTGATTTATATCTAGGTGATTATCAGGTGAATAAAGTAAAATAACTTATTTGATCAGAACATTTGCTTTGAAATTATTTTATGTGAAAATTGAATGAGAAAGAGTCTATTGTAAATTTTCAAAGATCCGTTTGGTAAAAATTCTACAGTAAAAACGTTAATTCCCCTTTCTATTAATGAATTAAAATTCTTCAGCAGTATTTTGCCCAAGATTATCCTAGAACCACGGAAAAAGCATAAATAACAAATTCATATGTTGCCTTAACACTGATCAAATCTACCCGAAAGCGTGTTGTTTTTAATCGTCCGTATATAGATGAAAAAATATAAAAACAAAATGTTGACTTTAAAGGTCATAATTTTGATTTTTAAGGTCATAACTTGATTTTTAAGGTCATAGTTAACTTGATTTTTAAGGTCATAATTTTGTCATGAGATATAAATAATATTTAACTTACTAGATAAAATGCATTATGAATACTTTATTGCTTATGAAAAATTAAATGTCAAGCGTTATATAATTTAATAAGATTTTGTGAATGAATTGAGTTTTGCGATATCCTGTAGATGAATGAGAACAAAATAATTTAGACAAACAACATATCATTTTGGTATTCTTAAATGATATTTCCCTCAGCCAATTGATTCGGATAAATGTTTGTTAAAATATATTAATTGCTAAAAAGTTTTAAAGTGATTGATTCACTAACATAAAATAAACCTTGACGAGAAATCAATTTTTCTAAAAGTTTCCAAAAGTAATGCATTTTCACTCTTCTTAAAGTTGTATCTTGAATTATTCATGCGCTTCTATGAAACTTATATTAAAGAACTGATCAAACAAAAAGGACTAAACCAAAAAAAAAAATTTTTTTTTCAAAGAAATGAAAAATATCTTTCCCAGAAGATGATTTCTGGACTCCGTAAACGAAATAAACGATACGAAATTGCGAAGTCATAAAAGTGCTACAGATCCTTCAAATAACCCAATTTCCGGAGAAAAAAAAGGCTTTTCTTCGAAACAATTTCTGCACTTCCTTCTTCCAGTTCACAGAGAAATCGAGCCCACATTTCGAAATATCCGTAAATCTGCTCAATAATTCACGGGATAAAAGTGATAAAATAAGAAGTTATGTCGAAAAATTGCATCCACTTACGAATATTTCGGCAAAGGATACCCTTGTGCAGCGCAGGGAAGCTCCACACTATGGCCCACTTCGGTTTCTATTTTGGGCTGGCTGTGAGTGATTCTTGGTGATACGCTGCTTCGAGCATCTGGAAAAAAATATCCAGAAATATTGAGAGTTTTACCTTTTGAATATGATGTATAGAAGTGAGATAAGACTGATGGTTAAAACATGGGGCTTAATATTTTTTTATGGAAAATATTTGAGGATCGTATTTTTTGGACAGGTCAAAGAAATATAGAATTCATTTCAAGGTATTGAGTCATATTTATAAAGATTTATTGTTTTCATATAGAATATTATTGTTTTAGGAGACTTAAAGGGTTTTCATAAGGAGAAAAAATTCCTGTTCCTATTGAATATTTTGAAATATATTGTATTTAGAATTTGCATAATCAGAATTGATAAATGCTCAACCGAGATGTAGAAAATAATTTTTAATTCTATGATGTTATTGTGTGATCTAACCTATTTTGATTCTAGTAGTTCTCGAACTGTTTGAAATATATATTTTTTAATAATTTATATCACATATTTCATTGAGATTTTTACTTTTTGAATATGAATGGATTTAAGATTGATGGTTTTTGGTGCTTAATATGTTTTAAGAAAAATATTTGAGGATCGTATTTTTAGAACAGTTCAATAAAATATAAAATAGATTTTTTTTACTATTGAATCTTATTTATGAGAAGATCCATTGTAAGATCCATTGTATTAACATAATTGTTTAGTGATATATAAAATGTTTCCCTCGAGAAAATTTTTATTTCTATTTTGGACATTTAGGAATCTGATGTTCAGAATTCGTATTATTAGAATTGATTAACTACTCCACCATAACACATAATTTTAAAATATAATATTTTTAATTTTCTGTTATTGTTTTGAACTAATAAATTTTGACTATACAAATTCTTGAATTTATTAAAAATACTTTTAATAACTTCTGGTAAAATGGAATGTGAAATAAAATTATTTTTTAAGAAATAATATTTTTCTGTTAATTTTTATTATAAATTTCATGACGTAAAGAATCTGAAAAACTATTTAAAAAATTTTAATATAAAAAAATACTTCCCAGAGTGATACGAACTTTTTTTAAAAATTTTATTTAGTTTATTTCTTCGTTGCGCAAAATACTGAAAAAATAATGCTTAAAATTAGAGTTAAATAAAGAAACCCATCTCCAAGTTAAAATAAAATATTTGATTATCTTAAGGATATATTTGATAATGGTTTACAAAGAAACATTGTAGTATTTTAAAGGATTTTTAATCAAAATATAAAAAAATAGAAATAAAACATTGTGAGCATTTAATTGAAGTTAATGCTTAAAATTGAAACGCAAATTTGCGAATATGTTTTAACCATTGATTTTTTTCATAAAAAAGGCACATTAATTTAATAAATGTTATCTAAATCCATATTTTAACGTTTGCATCAAATTTAAATACAATTTACTGGAAAATGATGAAATAATTAGAAATATAAAAATAAATATAAAAAAAAATCCTAAAATAATGTGATTTGAATAACAAGTTTCATTTCTCTATCGTGGACTCATGTCATTGAATTCTAGAATTTAAATCAAGCATGGAACAATTTGGTTGTTAATTATTATAAAAACATAACATCAATACATATTTAGAAGATAAACGAAATTACTGAATAAATAAAAATTACGTAAAAATTGAGAAAAACGACATTTTTACACATAGCTTAGTAAGGTTCTAAACGAATGCAGTTTGAGCAATTTAAAGTATTTGAGAATAGATATAAATTTTTCAAAAAAGTACTAGAGGAAGCAGATAATTTGGCGATTCTGTATAACTTTGATATATTATCCACCCAAAGGACTATTGCTTTAGTCAACAGCAAAATGGGAACCCTTGCACTTTTCAAAATAAATTTTTTTTCTGAATATCTTTCATGGTAAGTCCCAAATCATTCAAATTTCCATTCCATTATCATATAATTAATTGCTTTATTTCTGATATTTAACTGAATATTTTAATAATTACTTTTACAAAGTTAACTCCATTGATTGTTCTGTTCTTTGAAAAACATTGCATTGAACAATTTTATAATTTATTCTTTATTGCCTTGCCATGTTTTTGTATATTATTCAAGATTATGGAGGATTACTTAAATACTTATCGCTAAATAACTTAAGATCTATGTAAGAGAGATATTTTATGTTTTGTATTATCAGATTAAAATTTTCCCAAACTAAAGAATTATGAAATTATTTGCATTATAATGCATTATCAATCTAATTTTAAGTAATTTTAGTATTAAAAGAATACTATTGGCATTATTTCTATTGGAGATACAAATTATACAAACAATAAAAGATTACTTCAATTATACTTTTGGAAAAATCCAAGCAAAGATATAGTATAAATATACTAATACATTGAATTATTTTTAAATTGAAAGTCAATCATATTTAAAAATGAAATTAGGTAATTGTTTATTTGATACTAATAGTATAAATGGATTAATAATAAAAACACAAATTCTTACTTAAAAATAACAAGCTCTAATGCAGTAGCATTGAAAATAAAATTCATATTCTGACTAAAATATTAATTAAAATTCAAACTTTTTTTTGAATCAAATGTTTTAACTTTTAATTAATGGCTACGGTACCCAATGGTTAAGTCATCAGACTAGCGGCCAGCGGTTTCGTTGAGTCATGGGTTCGAGCTTTGATGCCACTAAAGACCCTCAGTGTATCCGGGGCTGATACACGTTAAATCTGTCGGGGCCCAATCACCTACCATTGGCGTGGAAGTTAAGAGAGGGAGTGCCAGTTCAGATGTTGTCCTCATCATTTGATAGAGGTTCAAAATTACGTGGTCCATCGCCAATAGCCCTTGTTTGCTTCTAGTGCGACGTTAATAAAATCAAACCTAAGGAACTCTAAATTATTATAAGTTAGTTTAAAGAGTTGAACACAGTAGCATACTTTAACCACGAGCAAATTAAAGATTTGTATTTCCACGTATTTGAAAACGAAAATAAAAATATAATTTTTTTCATACATTTCTGCATTTTTACAATTTCTATTATAATGTACGCAAAATTCAGAGACACCAGATTAAATTTATGTATGCATATACATACATACATGCATACATACATATATATATATATAACTATATATATATATATATGTATGTATATATATGTGTGTGTAAATGTGTTTGTGTGTGTGCAGCTAAAAAGGATAAATATCACAAATAATTTTTTTGATTTATTAACATAGTTTTACATATTTTATGTTTAAATTGTTTGCCATTGTAATTTTTTACTTTGTTACAAAATTGAATTTTAATATAAATTTTAAAAGAAGAATATTGGCTTGGCTTAGTGAATTTAGTTGTTGTTAAATGTGAATGCCTCAGTCTTACAAAAATCTCATAAAGTTTTTTCTCATACAAAACGATGTGGCTTTAGCTATTTATATACTGTATCCTCAGGTGATTTTGAAAACTTCAGTGCATCATATGATTTGCTTAACTCCCTCATGAAGAGCGAAAAAGCAAATCCATGCAAAAATACATTTTCTTGAAAGAGTTTCTTATAGGAGAGGATCCTTTTAAAAAGGTAATATGTTCTCCGTGTAACGTTTCAAATATTACATCAACTTTCTTTCTTGCGATCCGAATAGTTCAAATGGATATTGGAAGTTCTTATGGATGTTTTTATCTCATTTTGTGTGACATACTTTAAGAATCAGAATAGTTCTAATACAAGTCGATAGATTCTTATCTTGATATTTTATATCTCATTTTGTATGACCTTTAAAATACGACGCGCATTAAAATTATATTTCCTAGAGATTATAGATTTGGCAACGAATGAATTTTAATCTAAACCTTGAATAATAAAATTGAAAATATTTTATAGTTTAAACTCTTTTAAAATTAATCCATAAGAAATAATTGTCATATTTTCTAGCTTTTAAAGCAGTTATTTATTATAAATCAATGTATATTTAGTCATTTCCTAGACATAACGCTACATTTAAATTGATAAATTAAATTTTTAAATCAAAAACAGTAAAATATCCTTTTAATTAGGAATATATTCGGTTATTGTATTTATATAAGTGTGATGACATTTTATAGGATTCTAATTCATAGTAAAAATTCCTCTCTTTATTGTATTTTATTACAATTAAAGTTATATAATATTATAAATTGTGTTTATTATCTATTTCGAGAATAAAAGAAATTTAGTTTAGAGTAGATTAAATAATATGATTATTAACAGATAAAAAGGGGAAAACAAGTGCCTTTGAAAATTATGGTCTGTTATATGTCAAAAAATGTTATATTCAGCTTAAAACATATGATAACAATTAGAAAATGCTCAATTCAACATTTCAAGATATATCTAATATTATTATGAGCAGACGTAAGTAGGTACAAATATTATGTTTAAGAGCGCATTCTATTGCATCACTTTGTTGTTAGTGTTCTGTCATAAATTTATTTATAGGCAATATTAATAGTTCCCTATAATATACATGATTTTTGCTATTGGACGACATTGATATCAAGTTGATCAAGATATTACAAAAATAAAATTTCAAAAAATTGTGTGGTCTTATCAGCTTAATAAATTACACTAGTTTGAAATCCATGGGTCAGTTTGAGTTCCAATCCAACCTAAGATCAAAAGGACTATACGGCTGCTGCTATTTATTAAATTTATCTACTAATCGAAATTTTCATGTGATAATATGTGGCCTTTTGGTGAATGAAATTGTAATTTTGGTATCGATTTCGTTATTTAAGACTGCAAGATCCTTCATCAAAATACCTTTAATAGGATGGTGTAATTCAACATAAAAATTTTTACTCGATAATATTCATTTGAATCTAATTTAATAAGATATGCATACTGTATATGCTATTGATAATGTGAATCACATTTCTTCTTATTTTAACTTATGGTTAACATAAGTTAAAATAGAATTGGAACATTATTTACTGCATTACATAATTCTATCAATAGCGATAATGGTTCTTTACATATACCAATTAAGTCAATCGTGCAGTCCTCTGATCTATGGTTCATATTACGAAAAATGTGAACGCGAAATACTTGTACGGCATATTAAGCAATTATCATTTCTTTTAAAACTGATAAATTAGTATAAATAACATTTTGCTACCATTGATATATTGTCAAAACGCACAACTCAAAATAATTTTGGATGTTCATTTCATTTATGTTATAGCTTACGTGATTTCATTACAATTCAAAAACTTTCTTTGGATAAAGCCTGATTTCATGTCTCTGGTTTTAACATCAAATCTAGTTCCTTCAGGAAAAAATAATACTCAGTTATCAAAGGAGAATTCTGCAAAATATATCCAAAATGTATTAAAAATATTAAATTGTATTCAAAAGTTTTAATTTGTCATTATACCAAAAAAAATATTTCATACTGAGTTTTCAAAATAAATATTAATCACTAAAATTATGAGTGAATTTATACAGATTACCTAAATATTTATGATATATATATATATATATATATATATATATATATATATATATGTGTGTGTGTGTTTTGTAGCCTTATCTAAAGAGTTTATACCTTGATAGCCAGTATCAAGGTCATGGTCATGATGTTAGAATGTACGATGCGATAGTTGCTAAGAATTTTGCAATCTGGAAACCTCATAGTCTAAATTTTGTTTTGTAAATAATTCGTACAGATAATCATATTCTTTAATTTAAGATCACAATATTCAATTTAATTCAGTCTGTATTTGAAATTATTTGAGCACCAAGCTAATATGATATCCGTACTAAAAGAGTTTTGGGTTACACATCTGTTGGTTCTGCTCCCACAAGAAATAACACAACTAATTGCTTGAGATTCTGAAGAAACTGCAAAAGAATATGATCATATAAAGATCTTATTACTCAAATTATTCCTAATAACTCCAGAGAATTTTGCTCGGTTGTCTATCACTTATCAGAAAAGTGCTGAAAAAACGTGATGTGATTTCTACCAAGAAATTCAAACTTTCTTTGATGGTTGAATCAAAGGTCTAATCATCAAATTCTTTGTTAAGTTACTAGATCTGATAATAGCAGATGAAATGAAAAGAGAGGTCTTGTCAAATTCGAAGAATATAACTTAGACAAATCGTCAAGTATCAACTCGTCAGTGGAATTAGCCAAGGAATTTGAAGATGTCCGGAGGATATTAAAGCCCAAACCATGTTTCTCACCTCCTTTTGGAAAACAAGAAGTCAGAGTACGGAATAAATTCCTTAATATAGGAAAATGTGAAAATCGCCACAGGTGAAATGAGAATTTCAGACCTGAGATAAAATTATTGAGACTCATCCAAGTAAAGATTTTAAAAGAAGAACGTATAGAAAATATTTTGGTGGTGATTATTTTAATCATTTATGGTACAATTTTACTAAAGTTTAAGAAGGGTTCAGAACCTGTGAGACCATCCAGTTCTGAAGCACAAAAATGTTTTGTTGTCCCGCAGAAAAAACTACTTCTGAGAGATATTATACTTGGTGTGAAAACCATTTCCATTCTCATAAATATTGGTAGCTCCGTTTGTCTCATCCGCGAATACGTAAGTACGAAGATTATCGACCAACATAAGTTGTCTAAGAAATGTATTGTTATTTCCGGAATTGGTACATCGCAAGTATTTACGAAATGTTCTTTTGAACATGACTTCATAATAGATTAAGACAGTTATTCCTTAACATGGCCTGGTTTCCGACTAAGCATCTAAACTTTAGAGCCATCATAAGCTCAGACATTTTGGAACAAGCTTCTTTAAAGTTCGCCCTAGATGGTGTCAAATTCTACAAATATGAGAAAAAAAAATTATCAAGGCAAGGAGAAAAAAATTCGCCCTGAAGGAAAACGAAATATTCAGGAAATTAAGTCAGAAAAATAGAGAACATAATAATAAGAATATAAAGAAGATATCCCAGTACTAAATTGACGATTTAGTAGCAGTCCAACGTACACAATTTTGTGTAAGCCTCAAGTTGAGACCCATGTCTTTGGACCATATCGTTACTAAAGTTGTGCCCGGTGATAGATATGAAGTTGTGAAAGTAAACTAACTCATGCTGGCCCAAATGTAATTACACCTCTGCTGATCTAATAAAATATTTATACACCCCTGGGTAGATAAAATCAGACAAACTTATGCACTCAATAACAATTCTTTTTGATTAAAAAAATCTTGTTATGTTTATATTTCATTTATAATTTTTGCATTATTTTGTATAAATTTTGATTTACTTGTAAACTTGTGTTCTATCATGAAGTAAGTTCATGATCATATGTCATTGTGGTCTTCGATGATCAGGACTGGCCGAGTTCCATGAATAAACCTTTGAAACGCCTTTCTACATTAGAGATCACCACGAACGAAGCCTCTGTTTTTTAGCCATCTGAAAGACTAACACCTTTACATCCAGAGGTAACGGCGTGGTCATGGTGTTAGGTCGTACGATGCGATAGCTCCTAAGAATTTTGTAATATGTAAACCTCATTGTCTTATTTTTGTTTTGTAAATAATTCTTATATTTCATGTTCTTTAATTAAAGGTTATCTATGGAAAATTTATCTTTCATAGAATTCGAAACCTGCCTCAGACAAAATCAGTCATTAACTCCTTTCCTATAGTTGGTATTCTACACTCCCCTCCATATATATATATATATATATATATATATAATAAGCATATGAATTTTTTTAGTTAAGACTCATTCAGAGACATTGAATTTGTTTTGTAGTTATGTGAAAAATTCATCATTGCATTGTGACTTAAGATAATAATAGTACAATAAAGTGTCGAAGAAAGTTTGTACTTGATTATTTAAAAAATAATTTATTAAAAAATCCAGAAAATGTCAAATATATTTCAAAAGAGATTATTCACTTTTCATTTTGAAATAACCAATTTCGATACATTTCATCTTAAATTTATATTGATCTCTTTACCTAAAAGATAACTCAATCTTACGTCAAATAATTTCTGATTTATTTTAAATGTTTAAACTATTTTAGTGGTAATTTTTAAAAAAAACATCATTTTATTGTAACAAGTTTTTATTTAAACATAAAATCTATATAATTTTGGATTTTTCAAAGTTTATATTCAGAACTTTACTTGATAACTCATTTATATGTTTGTTAAATAAAAATAATTTATGCACACATTTTTTTTAACAACGACTTAAAAATTAGAATCTAGTGCCTTAAATATAATTTAATTATTTTCTTGTAAATCAAATACAAGAAAAGAACCATATTATAAACTTGAATTTTTTTTTCTTTCAAAAATTTGTTCTATCTAAAATGTGTACAAGATTTCTCACATTAGTTAATTAATAATAAAAGTAGTCTTTGCAGATAATTAATTTTTTTTCTACAATACAGTATATCTCTTATTCCGAATACATTTAAATTATATGTAGAAAATATTTGTATTGCACTTAAAAATGCTCGAATATGCATCAAAATATCCTTACACTCTTACATAAAAATATACAAAAATAATGTAAAATGACTTTGATAATCCATTTGTTATCACAAGCGAAACTCAGAATCAAGAAGTGGATTTAAATATCGATTTTATACAAAAACACTCATGTGGAATAATAGGACTGTAGAAAACTTCATGAACCTTTTGTCAGTCTTCATATGGTCTTTAAATTAGCAGAGTTAAGTAACGATACAAAATCTTTACAATATGACCGTTTCTCAAAATTACAAATAAGAGGTATGTTGGTATGTTTTTAATAATACTAATTTAATTTGAAATGTTTGAAGAGTGGGTTGATTAAAAGGTAAAGGCATATGCTATTTAATTTCTATTACTTATAAAGGACATCGGGGAATAAGTTTACTATGAATACTGTTAATTTTCCAAAATAATAATAAAATACTTTTGTAGTAGAATATTCTAACAATAAATTTTAACATAGAAAAGAGTAATCTTGAGATATTTGGAAAAATTTAGTTTTTCTGGATTTTCGATACATTTTTCACTTTTTATTTATTTCTGTGCAATGCTATTTAAAAATTTCAAACCACACCTTTTAGATATTTTTATAAAATGATCATCGTTGATTCATAAATAACAAACCTAAGTATAAAATACATTCTGTCAGTTATTAAGGTTTCTGATTTATGTATAAATTCCTCTAAAGAAAGTTCTTTAATTTTTTTCATATCCTGAAAACTAGTGATTTCTTCGCTCATTTTCCAATTTTACTGCATTAGAATTAAATCATATTAAAGAGGTGTTCAAAAAATTCCATTTTGCTTAGTTTAAATGTGACCTAATGTCGCTTAGCTTAAATACCAATTTCGCTTAAATATGACAAGCAATCTGCTATATTGCAAGATATGCAAAATACGGAATATTTAATATGAGTAAACAAAAAACAATAAAGGTTTGCAAATAGAAATCCAATATATTTATACTATATTTAGAAACACCAAAAATATGGAGAAAATTATCACATAGTCACTTATACAAAAGTATTGCTTGCGCATTTATATTTTCCGATCTGGAATAAAAAAAAGTATAATTTTTTTTTTAAAAAAAAATTCCTTAGCATTCCTAAAAAGAGATTGTTGTAACCGATATTTACCTGTTACAAAAAGCTTGCCAGCTGCAGTGCTTGGGGCTACTTCCCCAGTAAGACGATTTCTTGTAACACAGCGGTAACTCTTAAAACCATCTTCAATATTTGCGCTTCTGATGTGCAATTCTCCGCTTGGGAATATACTATAACGTCCACCTAAAAACGTACAAAAAGTTTGGGGAAGATAAAACCGCATTCGCTTTTGGAATATAAACTTGTATATATATGTATGTGAGTATTATATATGCAGAAAATGAGAGAGACTAGCGATTTGATTCAAGTGTATCGTTTCTGGTGTTTGTACTCGAGGGGTATTTCTTAATAATATTCGTTTTATTCTTGGATGTTTCAGAGAAAAAAAAAACATCTATTTTTCTATATTCAAATATGCAGAAGCAAAATGTTCGCTTTATCCATAAATTCACTTTCAGGGGGTTTGAAGAGAATGTTTCTTGAAGCAGATAGTTTTGGAAAATAATATATCTGCAATTCAAGAAGTTTTCCATCACGGTGTATTTGATTGCATCTTTGCTTAAGAGTGACAAAAGTCTTATCTGTTTAGTATATAATATTATTACTAATCTCTTAAATTCAAGACAATGAAATTTTTACGAACAAATTATTTTTAAAACTGATATTAATAAAATTTTATATTGTTCGGACATTTTTAATACTTATACTTTATTACTACGCAAGTACATTATGCATACAAGAAACTGTTATATTCAAACACAGTCCTTTAAAATATTTAATTATAAATTTATTCTGAGATTAACAATAATCCAGCTGAATGGAGAATTAAAATGTTTTTTTTTCGGAAATTAATCCCTATAGTTATATAAAAAACTTGATGTAAATTACCTTTCTGATTATTATTACAGTACATTTTTAATGTATAGTTAGGATCAAGAAATATCGTTGCATAATTTGGTTTTTCTTTTAGAAAACATGCTTCATTGAAGATATAAATAATTGTTACAAATATAGGGTATAATAAGGACATGTTTCAAGAAAACACATAATTGGATATTTCAATATGGACAAATACATGTGTAAAGCTCTGATTTTATATTGTATAAATGACTAATTTTTGTAACAATTACTCAACTTTAAGGATATTTAGTTAATTTTTACTGTAGATTTTTAAGAGTTATTTTCATAGATAAAACAAAACTAATTAAAATAATGGAAACTAAATCAACCATTGAATGAAGAATAATGTTCCCTTTTATACCTCTTTCAGGAGAAGCCACTATAGTTCTTGAATCATCCCGAACCCAAGAAGTAACAGCAACGTAATCTTTCATGAAGCTCGGAATACTGCAACGTAAAACTGCTGTGTTTCCTGTGACTGTATACTCATCGAATACTTGAATCTTGTATGGTTGTTTAACCACTGAAAATTACAAATAGATACTTTAAGTATTATCGAAAGGAAGAACATTATTTTTCCTAATATAATAAATGTAATATTCCTATATAATTATTATTTTTTTTTTATTTGTGAAAAACCTTTTTGTAAAATTAATTAAAGTATTCTAAAAATAATCTGTTTTATATCAAAAAAAGAAAATTTTTATTTATCAACAACACTACATTTAACTTAGATATAGAGCTTAATAGTATTTGAAATTACTATTAAGTCAAACAAATATACTTTTTACATAAATATACGTTAAGAATTATAATTCTTAATGTTTTGTCTTAAAAACTATATATACATTTAAGACAATAAAATAGGAATATGGAATACATAGAAGTTTTCTATTTTTTTAAAATATTCTATATATAAAAATTTAAATATATGAGCAAAATGATAAATTGATAAAACTAAATAGATAATTATACATAAACCAAATTCATACAAAGTTGAATATGCCTAAAACAATAAACTAATATTTAATCTTACGAATTTACATTTTCAAAAAGAAATCATTCATTTCATTGATCTTTTGGTTTCTACAGTTCCTTAGTTGTTAACTTCATTTTTAAGGAACTTACACAATTATATTTTTTTCGGAAGACATTGTAATTAAATTGTATCTTACAATTAGTTTCTTTTTTATCTTTAATATAATAAATTTCATTTTTCAAATGATGAAAATGGTGCAGTTTTTTGCTTAATGTATAATCTTTAAGATGATCAAACATAATAGTTTAACTTAATAGTAATTTCAAATATCTAATCGTGTACTCAAGGGAATTATTGATGTACTTTTTAATTCTATAAACTCTAAATCCCCTTTTTTGAGTAATGCAACATTGTTTTAAATTTAATTCTTAGCAATTTAAATACTTATCTTTAAAACTAAATCTATTTTTTGCATGATGTGATATTCATTCTTTGTTTAGTTTATTTTCAGTGCTTTTCGTTTTTTAATACCCTTAAGTTTTAAATTATATCTAAATAAAGCTTAAAATAAGCGATACGAAAAAACAATACAATATTATTCTTTTAAATTGTATATAGCTTTCTTTATTTCTTGTTTTTAGGCTTTTTATTGTAATTTGGTCTTCTAATTCTTTATACTTAAAATTCGTTATTCATTTTTAAAATATAATTAATTTTTTAAGAAAAATATTACAATGTTATGCATTGCTTACTTATATTTTTTAGGACTATAATCTACAAGGACAATAGAACTATTAGTCTATAAAGAAATAATCATTATTTATATAGGTTTTAAATGAGTTCATATAGTTTTAATAAACTTCTCCTTACAGCTATATTAGGGTTATGTGCGAGAGACTATAATTTTGAGCTATGATCAGTTACAGACGATACCTTAGCTCATAAATAGGCTGATGCAAATATAAGTGTATTTCACTATGTCAATCATCATAAGCGCTTAAAAAATATTTATAGATGTCATTGAAGTAGAATTATTATTTTATACTGATCATTTAATTGGAAATTAATATTAGTTACCATCTTAAATAATGCTTTTTCTGAAAACTTATATGTTTTGTAAACGTTTTATTTTTATAAATCGCACAATATCGAAGAAATTCATCAAAAATAAACCAGATTTTGAAATTGAAAATATTTTGCTACTCAAGCAACTTCAGGCATAGATTGGCGTCCGTTAATTTAGTTTATATACTATAGCTATAAAAGATATCTCTTGTAACTTTGAAGCACAATCAAGTGACGAAGATGACATTTGATATTATACATACAATAATATTTTTCCATTGTCCCTTGCACACCCTGAAATAAGTTAATACTTTAATTCCATTATTTTGCATGAACGATATTTAATGGAACAGGAAAATGAATTATTGTCATACTGAAGATTGATATGAGACTTTTGAAATACTGTCTTTCGACGAAGATGAAATCAGAACTGGGGCTTCAATCTTTCAACTTTCACACTAAGCACATGGACTATGTCACTTCCTACTAAATGCTATGTTACTTCCAATTATGTTAAATAATTCCAATTAGAATGACCGTCTTCTATAGCTTTATAATTCTTTCTTAAAACACCTTAAGAATTGAGACCTATTTTAAAGATTAACCGAAATTTTTATGTGAAAATATATTTACTATTCATCTAGAAGAATCTCACTCAAAATTTAACAATTTCTAAAATTAAAATTGTAATTGTTTGACTCTTCAGTACTGATTTGAATATCAGATACTTAAATGAGTACTGAAGAGTCAGATAAATCAAAACCATACCTACTTCTAAATTTTAAATCCTGTTTTACATAATTTACTAGATATGGAAGCGAATTGAAGTAAGTATGCATGTGCTTAGTCGTATGCAAATTAAAGTAAGCTTTCCAAAAATGAAGAAAAACAAATATTAACCTTTCTATTCGAATTATATGAATGAATTTATTCGACCCATTTCGATAACTTACTATATCATAACTTAAATTGGTTTTAATTTATATTAATTATCAAGTATTACTCAGACAGATAAATATGTTCAGATTATAAATTTTTTGGACTTAAGAAATCTTCTATTTTAGCAATAAAAGTAACTGATAGTTTACTTGACTATCTAATCTACTCATATTATGACTAATAATAAAAAAAACTATAAAAATATGCTTAGCTTTTTTGGATAATCTGCATTTCAAATAAAGTTCAATAGATGTCTCGTGATACAAAAGTATGTACTAATTATTAAGTTTTCAATCGTGTATAACTATTGTTTCATATATGCCGAGAAAAAATTAATCGGTAATTCTCGTGTAATCTGCTCATTATGAAGTCAGTTTCAGATAAGAATGGAAAGGAATCAAAAATAATTTTAAATATTATAATGAACGAAATAAAGAGTAGATACGACTCAAAATTTCATACCATATATGCATGCAAAGGCATCTAGCTACAATAATTACATTTGTTGTTTTTATACTTATAAATCCTTCTTACAATAAAAAAAAAGTATGTGAAAAATGCCTTTGTCTGTATGCACTTTGAAAATAGCTGAATAAAAATAGAAAAAAATATAAATGATAGTGAGCGTACTAGGCTCATACAGGAAAAACGTAACTTTCTTCAACAGGGTAGAAAAATTTACGCATGTTAAAATTATTTAATTATATTCTTTACTTTTATTTGAAAAATTAAGTGTTAATTCAAATAATTAACTCAATCTCTCAAAATAATATTTAAATCAAATTGTGTTGAGTTATCTATTTTAAGAAGTAAAACAGATCAATGTATCATATTCTGTAAGAATTATTTGTTATTTAAACATTTTCTGCAAACATAATTATAATGTCTCTTCTGTTTTGAATTTTACGAGTATATTTGCAGATTTCTTGCATTTAATAGTTCTTTTAGTTGGACTAATCTCTGATTAAAAATATTTTCAAAAAAATATTTGAATTATAGATATTTACTAATATGTTACTTCTGTACAAATGTATTAAATCTTATCTGTAATTATTTATGCGTATTTTAGTCGAATTTAATTTTATATCTATATGTTATTTTTTAATAAATAAGGTTAGTAGTAATTTATTTATGAATTATGTATTTATACTAGGGCAATAGAGAAGTTAGAATGACACGGGATTAAAGACATAAATTTAACTATTCTGAATATTTCGTTCCACTAAATTAGTCTCAAAAAAGTATTTCTGGCTCAGAGTTTATAATTGTTGCTGATTATGTTTTCATTTTAATATACTTAATTTCATTTTGTACAAAACCATCTTGTACATATTTTTATAATTTAATTTTTATGAAATATATATTATTATTAATAATAAAATATAATTTATTATTTAATTTGTTAAAAATATAATTTATTATTTAATTTGTTAAAAATATAAATTATTACTAATAATAAAATATGAATTATTATTTATTTTGTTAAACAATATAAGTTATGTAAATTAATTTATTTTACACATAAAATTAAATGCATTTCAGAAAAGAAACTGAAGCATGTATTTGAAACATACGAAAGAATAGATACAAATTCTGTCATGCCGATAGATGAACCTGATATTAAATTTTCAATTCCTTAATTTTTATCCATAAAACTTAATACTTTAAAAACTAGGCTTATTGAAATACTATTACTTAAATGATTAATTTATTGAACATATTTCATATGAAGCAGGGGAAGAAAGTACTTTTTTACTTAATAGAATTCATGTGTAACACATGAATGTCTAACGTATTATATGGATGATAAATGAACATAATATATTTCTTTCATAAGTCGAAAAGTTCTAAAAGAACAATATTTTGAAATTCCCAAAGTTCTAAGCTTACAGTGACATGCATATTCAAAAACAATAATACTTCATCTCTTATTCCTTTTGACTTTTATTTAAAATAATTTCTTACAGATATTGTAAATACATCTTAAATATTAGTATTTTTTTTTAAAATTATTAAATTAACTCATAAGCTTTCAAAAACATGTAATTATTTTCTATTGTAGTTTTCTTATCCTTCATTAAGTAGAATTTCTATTTCATAATTTTTGATGTTGAATTTACAAATTTTTTTTATTCGTACATTCAAAGAAGAAATATTCTTTATTGCTAACTTCTTATTACATCTTAACATCAATTAATTTAACATGTATTTTACGCTAATTTGTCTTTAATTTAACATCGTTGAGATTTTGAAAGACATATTTTTTTTTATTTCTTACATTTTCCTCCTAACGTTTTTATTTTTATTGAACGCAAAAACACTTTTTCTGAAGACTTCCATATATTTTCTCAATTTTAATAAATATAATTAAGCTAATTATTTTGCTTTAAACGGTAATTGACTCTTATCTTTGTATCTTAGTGGAAACATATAACTGGAAAAGAGAACTATAGCATACTTAGGATGTGAAAAACAAATTAAAATAGCATTTTATTATGTTCATTCAATTATAAAAAAAAATTACTTCTTTGAATTCATGTAATTGATTAAAAACTACTGCTTCTTTTTGTAACTGATGAAGAACATAATAATCAATACTTTAAAACTCTGGGTTATTAATTTTAATTAAATAGTTAGTACTATAAATTTTAATTTTTATTGGCAGCTGAAGTTTTATTGGTTTCTGAACGTGTATTACACAACAAAATACTCGGAGAAAAAGAGTTAAAGAATGAGATTTTATTTAAATAAAATTAACGAATTTTTACTTTTATAGAATTTATTCAAAATATGAATAATTTTTATGTGATGAAAGCTATTAAATATCATGAAAGCAGAGTCTCATTTATCCGGGTTTCATAGATACAACATTCTATATCATTCAACGTCCCACCACACACACAAAAAAAATCTATACCAATCAGCAATAAAAGCAACCAGTTGCGAGGGTGAATTTAGTCAATTTCTTTTTTGCTGCCTACTCTACCACAGTTAACTAGTTACAGCGACTGCATAATGGAGCACCTGTACACACTATGACTCTTGTATGTAACTGTCACTCGCTTCACCATTATCCATTCACTATCATAACCCAATAAACAATACAGTGCAGTTTATAATTACATATCACTCAGAATTTCAAACATTAACGTAGTTAAGGTTCCAGGAAGTGCAATTTAAATAAGTAAATAAGTAAATTTATATCTCCAATGCAATTTAAAAAAGCAATAAATAAAGCTACAAAAATCGACACAAAGGATGGTGTAAAGATGGTCAGATTTAGCTGATGTGAAATGACACTCACCAGGGAAGCAGGTTTCCATTAAAATTTTATTTAATCACACAGAACTGAATATTTAAATTGCATTTTTAACTGAACTTTTAAAATTAATTGTAACTTCTTACAATTATATAATTGTAAAATCATTTTCTGCATTACTTTTTTATGCTATTTTGTAGTAAAATGTGATCATTATGTTTACATTGAATAAACTGTAAAGTTATTTGACATTTAATAAGCTCTTTCTTAACAAACATATAATTCGGGATTTTTGTTTAACTGACATTCTATGTGTCATGACATTTATGTCCGGTAAGCGAGACCGCTAGACCATACATTCCCACACACACATACACACACGCACACACACACGCATATAAATATGTATGTGTGAGCATGCATTTATGTATAATTAAAATACTGCATTAAAATTTTTCAAATATATTTAAAAATTATTGAAAATAAGTTAATTATCTTTCTCTCTCTATCTCTCTCTGTATATACAATACAGGAAATGATTAAAAGAAAACAAGAAAAAATTAACAAAACGTTAAACCACAAAACATGTGAAAGTACAAATTTATTAAGAAACAATTGAAATGAAAACAATTGAAAAAAAATAAACTATAAAAGAAGTAATCTATGAAACTTATATTGTCTGATTCTGGCTTATGCATAATAGTGTAACAAAATGTACAGGTCCAACATTCACACGTTGAAAAATTTATATAAAAATATGTAAGAAATATAAAGGTCAAAAGATACCAAAAACTAAATATCAAATAACATTATAAAATGACTATATAAAAAACCCATATATATCTAGATAGAAAGAGAAAAAAGAAAAATTCAATATTTAAACAATTATATAAAAACGATGGAAATACAACACCTTAAGGTTCCTGAAATTTTAACAAAAACCACAAGAAATATTTAACCCCTTTAATACCAAATATAGTAATGAACTCTACAGAGGAAAAAACAATGCAAAATTTAAAACGAGCAAAATTAATTAACGAGTAAAATTTTAAGTAGCAAAAAGAGAAAAAATAATAATAACTGGAAAATAAATAAAATGATAAAAATCCAACTTTTAAAAAAACTAAATTTAAGAAATAAAAAAAAATATTTTTAAACCAAAAATACTAAGAATTTTGATGATTATTTCTTAAGCATTTTATAATAAAATTCATAGGAAACATAAAATTCATCCGAACAAAACTTCTTAAATTTATCTTTCAATTTCCAGTGTTTTAGAGACTATTCTTATAGTACATAATATATATATATATATATATATATATATATATATATATATATATATATATATATATATTCTATGTGTATTAAGCTTATTATTAATTAATTTAGGTACAGTTGATGTAATTTCAGTATAATGTTATTCCGATGTACATTAAGTTCCTAATTTGTGATCAGTTTTGCACAGGATTAAAATTGAAACTGCGTTTCGTAACGTTTTCAAACCATTTACTGAAACAATGTTTTATTATTTCACACACAATTTATGTACAACAAATATTAGTCCTGAAATACATAACGTCATTATATTAATCTTAAATTTAACAAATTGTTTTGTGGGTTTCCTTATCTGAGATAAAAATATTTTTCTTTATTTTATTTCAAACTGAATTATCTTCGTTTTCATCTGATAGAAGATTCTTTGACTCTCCATTGGTAGGTCCTTTTTAAAATCTTGTTTGAGACGGATTAAATGAAAAATTGATTAGCTTTATTATTTAAAACTCTGCAGGCAACAAAGGATATTATATTTTGCTTATGAAGCGATTACAATTAAATCGTATTTTGCTTATTTTATGTGGAGTTTTATTGCTTTATGAAATTTAATCGCATTATTACAAGGAGTTTGAAAACAATTTCATGGAATTCAATACAAAAATATTTCTTAGAATATTTTACTGCAAAACTTAACTTTTACAAATGATTTCCACTCTTAAAATATCATTAGAATTAAGTTACCAAGAAGTAAGATTTGATTGATTGATTGTTTATAAATGTCACAATTAGAAGCTAAACGTGAACTATTTGAGATCGATTTCCTAATTCTGAACTCGGGTCAAATGACGAAGGCGATTTCTGAGCTCTCCTTTCTGTCTCTAAATTTTCACACCATGCAAAAGAAGCACATATTTAATGGGCATCAGGCCCTAAAATGGCTGGTCTTCACTTTCATTATGTTTAAACCCATAATTTGACTTTATGAAAATGTTTATTAAATTTGTAATCATAATGAGTATCAATATTTTAAGAAAATTAATACACAATTTTGGAATTTCATCTTTTTACTGCATTTATATAGAATAGAAAATTAGGAAAATATATTCACAGTGTTATACTGAAACAATCAGCTCGAATAATTGTTAATAATTACAATAACATTGTGAAGCTATTCAAAATCATTGTCATGTGACAAAGACCATCAGAGATTTGAGGTACAAAAATTTTAGAGTAGTCGTAACTTCATTACTCAATTCGTAAAAATAGTTGTAACCCTTTATTTAACCCATAGCCGTGTAGCTATAATTGAATTTATTTTTATTGTTTCTAATTACTTCATTTGGAAACTTATCTTTACTTCATGACAAATATTTCTAAAAGAATTGTTCTTTTTCCATTTATAAATAATTAGGATAATTAATAATTCAGCGTGTTTAATGGATTTGAATCACATATCGACAACATATGAACTTTTCCTTTTATTTGCTGAGACTATCTAATAATAATATTTCTTAATATAAACGATGTATTATAAATAAGAATGTAATAAATCTAAAGTATGAATGAATGCAATTTTCATATTTTATTTCATTGAACTTTCTATACCATTTTCCCAATGTGAGCTTATTTCTCAGTTGATATATCTTCCACTATATTTTTAATAAATAATGTCATAAATTAAATGTACAAATGACTTTTTGTTTGTTTATAATTTTAATTAATTTTATTCCGTATTTGATTAATAATGGAAAGTACAATTAAGGTTCAAATAGGTTAAAAACAACTAAAATCTATTTTGTTTCAAATATCTGATCAACGTGTTTTTATTGTCGATGTGTGTCTGCGATAGAGATACTTCTAATTATCTATATAAAAGCTGAAATGCTTGAAGAGAGTCAGCAACAAGAGCTCTGAATGAGAAAAGAAATCTTTCCGCAATTCCAAACAGAAATGCAAATTCCATTCTAATGTTTTCTGACAAAAACATCCAATTAAGCAGGCATCCCGGACGTAAAGAAAATGCAATTAAGCCTGGATTTCCCAACGTCCCGTGATGACAGAGAAAGAGCAATTAAAAAGAATGCCTAATTAGTGAGACAAATTATTTTTTCTTGCATCAAATCAAGACATCCGAATAAGGCACAGAAGAGTGTGTTATAAATTGCATTTGTCTTCGTAAGCTTCCTTTTGATAAAGTATTTTCTTCGAAACTTTATTTGAAGAGATAAAGGTGAATACAAAGAGAAGAAAAAAATTGATAAAATTGTAAAAAAAGTTACAATGAACTGAAAATTTTGTGAGGCTTCGGGAAACAACTGGGTTCTTTTGTAAAAGCAAATAATGTAAGTTTTGAATCATTGTTTGAATTGTAATTATTTTCGAAGTAAAGGTAGAACTACTTGAAACAAAATTAAAGAATAAAACAATCTTTTGTAATGCTTTTCAATTGGTATGAATCCCCTGACATTATAACTAATTCTTTCTTTTCCGTAAAGTAGAAGTTTTCTTTGTTTCAATCTTTCAATTTTGAGAATCCTTTTTAAATTCAACATACAATCGAAAATAATTATGAATCATTTGTTCAAATTAAATATCGAATTTCTGAAACTCTCATGTTAGTTTTACTAGTAAACAAATCTTGTCATAAACTTAATTTCAACAAAAGTATTTAAAAGTTGATTAGCTATTCTCAAGGCAGATTATCTAAGAAAGTGTAATCTTTTCTAAAGATGTATTGTTTATTATAGAAAATGTATAATGTATTTAAATATTATAAAACCAAACACAGGCTGAGAAATAGGTACTTTTTCGATTTCCATAAGTTTATTGAAACCATTCAAAATTTTGCAAAAGTATAATACTCTATGACTTAAGAAAACTAACTTCTTTTTTTAAATTTAAATTGAAGTATAAGTAAGTAATTTTAAATACATTTAAAAGTTAATATACGTATATAAAAAAAACGAATTACTCTAAAATCAATTATGACGTATTAAAAAGAATTTTTTCATTCTTGCAAAATTCTTTGGTTTTAATAGGAGTTTAATTTACTTGTTTGAAATAACTTTTTTAAACTTCTCTTATGATGCGTCAAGAATTTTCAAGACCACAGGGAAAACTTACAATTGCTTATGTCACATTCAAATTTGAAAAAAAATGCAGTCTTATCTAAGATTTCACTAGAAAAGTTGACTTTTTCTCCAAAATTAGTATTGGAATTTTGTTGGATACCTTTGTAACTTGTAGAACAAGTCAGAAGGACAGATTTTTTGACAAATGAACTCTGTTTTAATGTCGAAATGATATGGAAGTATAATAGAGGTCCATATTTTTATTCAATGAAGTATTTTTTCAATAAATTACAGTTATTAATAATTTAGAAAAATGTAATTTTAAATTTAGAAGTTTTATTACAATGACAATTTTTAAATTGAAAGTATTTTCATAATTTTATATTTATTTGCATTTTTATACAATTTTATTAAATAAAGCTTAGATTGGAAGAAGAAAATTCAGGTTGAAATTAATTTTTGACTTGTAATACTTTTGGAATATTTACATTCATTATATAAGTCGACGATAACTAAGTGATAATAAGTCAATGGTTTTTTCTATTCGTTTATTAGCAACAATCTTACTTTGGCTAAAATCAATGAATTTAATTTTTTGAAGAATACAGAAAAAGAGAATATAAGTATTAAAGTATATTTCTTAAAATTTGAATTTAATAATGATAAATGTTTTTAAGACAATTTGAATAACTTCAATACTCGTAAATTATTTAAGTTATTATATTTTTTTGAAAATATACGATTACTATAGTATCAATATTGAAGTAAATTATATTATTCTTTACTTGTATAAATTATTGTGAAATAATCAATAGTTAAGGTTATCTTTTTTGTCGTCAAATTGCTACAAAAATTACTATCACAAATGCAATGTTTTTAATATTTATTAAATTCTTCAATGTTTTAACTTTAGTTAAAAAAACATTTCTAGCTACCAATTTTATAGTTTTTGTAAAATCCCTTAATTAATTTAAAATGAAATATTATAAAATTAATTTATTCACACAATGTGTTTTTCAGATTCACAATTGTTGAATTAATAAAACAGCTTCCAAAACATTTTGCATCGCTGTGAAAATTTAACTTTATTTGACTCAAATTGGGATGAATATTAGCAAATTTCCTTTCCAGGTACAACATTACACCTCAAGGACAATTCCTTGTACAGACGAAATAACGTCTTAAGAAACCCTAACATCTTACCTCGAAGTACCATTAAACGGACATTCCAGAATATAAAGAAATTTTTCAATGTACATCCTTCTACAAAAGGCATCTCCCTCAACGAACTCCATTATCGATATCATCCCACGAAATGCACCATCATCTCGCGATTTTATCTTCCGCACTTATCAAGACATCTTGCTCCAACCATGGGACTAGCATTAGTCTACTGATTCCCCGCTCTACTTACTCACCGTCATCTTTTAAAGTGCACGGAATAGAGGGCCATTTTCGAAAAGTAAAATATCAAGCCTCTTATCTTCGGGCCATTTTGAACTGAAAGCTTTCAGGAACTCTCTCCTCAATGTCTCCTACACCATCCTTACAGCCTATCACTCACCCATCCCCCTTTGCATTTTAAACAAGCGTATGCTTAATTACTACCACTGCTATTGAGAAATCGCAGTCTCTCTAACAGCCAAGTTCCAACAAGACCCCAGAGGGTCGGCTCTTTTCTTCTGCCATTTGTGCGCGAGACACATAAACTGGTGCTTTAAAGAGGTATGTTCTGTACCGAGATGATATCGCAGTGCGGAGGTATTTCGTAAAACGTATTCACCTAAACGACACAATAAGGATTTTGAACCCAAAAAGCCTTCTATTGCACATGTGGGATCGATTACGTTGAAAGAAGATAGATAGTATATAAAGTATTTCTTCTGTTTTAAATTAGGAAATGTTTTTAAAATGCATAATTGCTCATATATTTAAAATACATTAGGAGTAAATTAAATTGATAAGCAGAGGTAGTAGCAATATAATTGTACCTGGAGTAAAATTTCGATTTACTTATTTTTAAATATTAAATATTTGGAATCATAATTTCTTCGAAGAAAAAAATGTAAATGCTTTTTATAAAATTTTAAATTAAGAATAAATGTTATAAAAAGTGATTAAAGAAATGTAGCCTTTTAATGAAACTGAAGTATACATGTACATTGAATCAAGTGTATGTATTTAAAATTTAACTTCAGATTTTACATATAAATATGAAGTTTAATAAATATGAGTGAATACGGGACCTTAAATCTTTAATATTTATAATGAACAATTTTCGTTTTCTTATAATGTAATTTATGAATGAAAATAAAATATAACTAACGTTTGCTTATAATATAATTTATGAAACAAAATATAATTAATTAATTTAATACAAATAAATTAATTAAAGTAATTTTTTATCAATGTAATTTTACATTTGGCTTAAAAATGTAGATTTATTTTGTGAATGTCTCTTAAAGTATAGTATGATAATAAATTATTTTGGAAGTAGGTTTTTTTATGGATACAAATAATAATTTGTGTTAATTGTATGCTTGTAACTGGAGACATGTTTTTAAAACTGATCCTCCTCACCCAATCTTTAAAAACCTGGTTTAAAATTATAAATGTATGAAGCATCTTATTTAGAGCCAATATTTGCTACTGTTTAAATGTTTTTGACTCAAGGTCAAAGTTACGTTTTTAAACAAGAAATGCATAATAGTTTAATAAATAAACATAATTATGTAATAAAATTAGTCGGTAATTAATTGCTTAAAATATAGAATCAATTGGTTATATATTGCTGAGGATGGTATAATTAATTATATTTCAATATTTATTCCTAATATCTTGTACAAACATCTAAAAGTATTATTTTATTAGCCTAGTTCTTCGTTAATTTTTAAAGTTCAAATGGTGTGATATTTATTTCATTCTTGGACTCCTTTTCTGTAAAAATTGTGCTTTCAATGACAGGAAAGAAAAGAAATTTAAAAGATCAATTATCAGTTATACAGTTTTTATTAGATCCGTTTTGAATATATTAATGCTTAATACTGTGATACATATTTACTTAGCATTATCCAGCTCATTACGTAGAAAAAAAACAAATATATATTCATTAATTATTTAATCCCTGTTTTAAATTGTACAAAATGATATGAAATTAGATTCATTCAAATGGAATGCTGAAATGAAATCTCAGAATGCAATTCAATATCCCTTTCCATCTTTTAATCCTCTTTCAAAATTTCTATATCGTGTCTCGGAGTGCATTAATATTTCCAATTTAATTTCCAGAGATTAAACATCGTAATCACCCCTGAGACTTATAAAGTTACCATTCTTTCATCTGCACTAAGTACGTAAAGATAACTTTGAAGTTATTTGTTGATTCAGTTCTCAATCAATAAATTTATCAGGTCAGTTCTGAGTTTCTGTAAGCCGAAACTCGAAGAAAGACTATTGATTTTCGCATTAATTCTGGAAGCAAACTCTCATATTTTCTTTCCTTCTAATTTAAGCAACACTAACGAATTTTATTTAAGTAGTTAGAATATTTTCAATTTAAATTGTATAGCATAAGCAATACTTAAATCGAAAGTTTTCGTGAAATTTATTACCATATTATTTATTATATTGCATAAAATAAGTTAAGGGTTTTGGTACATATTTTTATTACAACAAAATTTCTCGAAGCTTTTTATGCTGAGAACGTCATTGAATGCAATTATCAGTTAATTATGTCAGTGCAAAATTTTCAGTTAATTTGAATGATAAATGTATTTAAAGATTTTACTTTGATTATATACAAAAGTTGTTATTCTCATTTTTTCTAGAAATAATTGACTGTAAACTAGATTTTTAGAAATATTGAACGATTTAGTAAAGTGTTCATAAATGAATTTGATACCATATTACTTTTCAAGCTGGCAATATCTGTTTAATAACTGATATATATTCATTGATAACGAAGATAAATAATATAACTGAATGAACTACGTTAAATACAATGATCTGCTTAGTAATTAGGTGAACAAAACAATAAAAATTAAACGTTAAGCTTTTTAAGTTAAAAGTTGAATATAAATTGACATTAATTAAAATTAATTATCCCAGAAATGAACAGTATCGTAAAGGGAAAACTAAACACCATATTGACACAGTTCCAGCATATTTGTATGTAAATCTACAAAATAGTTTTTCAAAAATATATGCTATACTTGTGAGTCAAAGCTTATTTTAGAGGTAAATTAATTATCTGATTATGTGTATTTAATTTAAGTATACTTCGGTATGTCTCAAACGGTAAGGAAACAGTAGATACAAATAGCAAAATTTTTGATACTAAGAAATTTATTCTCACAAACTTGTATAGGAAACAGATGGGAGTATTTACAAACAAGTAAAATTTGATTTAGATCAAAATAGTTTTAATAGGGTAATAAATGAACCCAAAATGATTTCATTTCACTATAATACAAACAGAATCATCATGCTTATTTAAGCTATAAATGTTAAAAATTATATTCAGTGAGGACATTACCAAGAATTAATGAAGACAACATTCGAATTCAAGCTAATGAACTCATTGAATGTTTCGAGCCTTCATGATCAAGTATTCTTTGAATCGTATTATAAAAAGGAGATGAAAGAATAGTATATAACAATTAATGTGTGTGTTAATTTTCTCTCTGAGGTACACGAGGAAAGACTTTGAGTTGTATACTTTGAATCTTTAATTGTAATAATGGTTATATCATGAGTGTCTTTTACTTTCGACAATTGCATGAGATGTTTCATACACAAGTAATCGCTTCTTCAGATAAAATACAAAATATTTTATTATAGAGAAGAATCTTATTAATTTACGGATTGAAAGAAAGAAGTAACTATTGCGTTACGTTTTAGTAATATTTTCTTAAGATTTCATTACATTTAAGCCTTAAGATTTTCTATACATATAAAGTAAGCTTTTTTTTCATTTAAAACTAACAATTTTATTTATGGATAAACATATTTTAAAATATTCACTGAAATCACAATCTCAAATGATAAATGTTTTTGGTTATTCAAGATTCTTGGAGTTTTTAAACAAAGAATTCCAATTTATGTTGGTTGATTTTTTTAACTACAGAGGCAAAAGAATTGCAAAAAAATAATGAAGTCGATAGTTTTAAAACGAGGTTTGTATTTTGAAGAAATTTTGTTTTCATTTAATTGCTGTTAAATAAGGATTTTTCTGCCTCTCAAAATAAATATTTTTTTCTTATATCAAATTCATGATTTTTCAACATATAACTACATATTTACCTTTATGATAAGACGAAGCCTTTTTACAAAAACATAATTTTGAAATGGATTTTGAAAGAAAAAATTATTTGAATCACATAAAATAAGTTCTTTTTAATTTGATACAAAACATTTACATATCTGATTACTTAGATATGATTAATTAGTTATGATTAATGATCTAAATTAATAACATTAAATATTTTAAAAGCATTTCTTTATTTCATGTAAGATTTTCAAAACTTTGTGGAGAAAGTGTAGTTGTGCTATTTTTATTTTATGTCATGAGTGGTTATATTGATTACTGTGTGGCAAATTTCAAGGAATATTAATGAATACAAATATATATTTATAGCGCCAAAAACATATTCCAAATGTTTTCAGTGATAATACAGCAGTTATTTTTTTAAACAATTGAAACCTTATGGAAGGGTTCTTATGACCAAAAGTGGTATGAAGACTAATTTTTAAATTTGAATCTATTGACAAGGATTGATTACTAATCGTTTTGAACACATGGAATGTTAGTTAACGCTCTAATAATCACATAAACATTCTTAATGAGATGGCTTAAGAATAAAATAGCACACTCATATTATAATCATTTTCTAAGTTTCTTATAATCAATGTTTTGTAATCAACGCTGATTAAAATGTGTAAAATAGGAAACTATGCCTATTATTCTATAAAATCTTTAAATACAAGTACTTTTGTAACATTGGCGTATTATTTGAATTATTAACTTTCAATTGATAAATAAGTAAACCTAATAACAAGTAATAAATAACGTAATGAGAAAGCATTATACCAAATAATGGCCGGATTCGTTTGGCTAAGAATGTAAAAAATATGTTTATTTTTTCAGAAATCTTCAAACAATGGAAATATTGACACCCTTATTTGTGCAAATTCTTTTCAATTTTATTTAAATTTATGAATGAACTAAGTAAATACTATTATAACATTTTTTTCTTTTTTAATAATAAAGAAAATAATTGAATACTGAAAAGAAAATAGATGTGCATACTCATATGCACCTATGATATATATCTGATAAATATTCTGTCTATTCATGGCATTGAAATTTTTTATTTATGAAAAAATTTCAAAACGTTTGAAATCAAATAACAAAAATTGTAAAAAATTATTTAAAGATATACTAACGCAAAAAAATTGAAATAATATCACAAGATCAAACAAATCTATCACCTATAAATTTAATGGACAAATTGTAATATACTTTTAAAAAAATTCTGTATTTTGATATTAAGAAATTACCGCATCTTATTTTGTAAATGTGTATAAATAAATAAATATAAATATATATAAGATTTATCATGTTAATAACGTTTCATTTCATGTTTCTAATATTTCAAACAATGCAGTGCGAAACATTTCATTATTATTTGATTTAGGGCCTTTTAATAAAAATGAATATCTAGCCCCCTCCTTTTTTTTTCACACGTTAACTTGCGTTTTTTTACCCTTTCAATTTTCTGAATAAGTGGTAGCGCACAAAGACACAGCGATGGAGCGTTTTGCTCTTGACAACAATGCCCTATTGTACAGACATCGCGTTCGGATGACACAATAATTGTCAAGAGCGCCTTGTCCTGACGCTTCCTATCAGTTCCCATGCTGCTACAGCCTTATTCCCACATTTCTCCTTCATTTTCATCGTCCTCTCCCTTCGAAACCCCTTCTCTGTGCCGGAACCACTTTAAGGATCTTCACCGTCATCAGACTTCAATTTAAAACAAAATTCGAAGACACGAGAAATGCCAAGGCCCCTGGAATATGCAAAGTGGTCGGCGCGAAAAGTTTCGAGTGGAAATCATGAAATTTTCTGTTAGAAATTGAATTTACACGCGAAGCAGGAATTGTATAAGTCGCGAGGGACACGGTAAGAGGAAGTAAGATAAAAAAAATAAAAGAGAGCCAGGCATAGCTTTTATGCGTATTCTGGATTTGTTGTTACTCATCGTGAGCACGCATTGACAATTTGTTTCGGGAGGAAAAATGAGATTCATCTTGTTTTCTTTTGACTAGCAAAATTCTGAAAATGAAATCGTAAATGACACATAGTTCTCAGACTGCAGTAAGTAAAAAAATTGCGAGGTCTTTCAATTTATCTAAATATGCTTCCATGGAATTTTGCTCCAGGTTTCATTTCATGAGAAAAGCTATGCATCTGATGTCATTATTATATATTATTAATATTTTAAACAGAGTACCAACTTAGATTTAAAGATATTATTTCAATCCTATTCTATACTGTAAAATCAAATTCAAACATATATTTTAACTTGTGCTTGTTTTTAAGTAAAATTATATATGTTAAAATAAAGGTTATGGGAAACTCAACTTTTAAATTTATAAACCCATATGAAAGAACATTATTTCTTAAGCATATTAGCCAGTCTAAACATAAGGGGCAAATTTATATTCATTATTGCTGCATTTTCAAACAGAATGCTTTAAGATGAAGAAATATTAGACACGGAATTACTGCACATATGAAGTTTTTGTTATTTTGAGAATAAATAATTTACATTTTGTATATCTTTCAGTCCAAAATATTTTTTTTGGTAATATAAAATTAAATAGAGACAATTTTGCTCTCGTATTGCCTCAAAACTTTAAACATTTATTGTAAACTGTTAGAAAATTTAATTCATGAGCAGTATATTTAAATGCACTGCATTTGAAATTGCCTAAGAGTTAATTACAAATTCACATAAGGCAAACCATGATGTTTATATACCCAGCACAATTATTTTTCTATATCTAGAAAATTAATAATAGAAATGCTTAAATCTTTGTTAATTATTATGTTTAACTCAAGTATGTTTGAGCTGGATTATTGCACTGCATGATTTACTGAACTCAATTACATGCACCAGTTGCATATTTAAGATATTACAGTAAATACTCATTTCTTCAGTTTTCTTGAAATACACTCTAAGAGGAAAAGTGTTTTATTTATTTATCAGTACATAGAACCATCTTTATATTCGACTGAAAAATTGAAAAATATTCTTACTGTCTTTTAACTATGCATACATCATCATGAAACTATGTTATTGTCAAGGATAGGCTTATGCACATGACCCACTATTTAAATAGGAAAATAAGTTTTTATTGATATACAAGACGACTTGCGATACAAGACGTTAGAGGTGAAGAGAAAAACTTAATCATGATTAATATTCTATTAAACTTTAGAGTAAGACAATTCTTATAAAATTGCGTGTGTCATAGTACTAACATTTTATTTTACTATAAATGATAGATTAATTTTGATATAATTTGTCCAGAATAAATTTCAATTTTCGTTAATTTTAACTTTTGAAAGATACCACACTTTTAAGAAATATATGGCACAAATCATCCACACCTTTTCTATTCAATTCTTTTATATTTCGTAATGAAAAAAAATTGGAAAGTTTATTTTAAATTTTGATTACATTTTGTAAAATTATTTTATCAAATTATTTCTTTTATGCTATCTCATTTGGCCTTATAATTTACGAAAATGTTTAGTTTCGTGAGAATAATTTTAAATTCAAAATTCATTAATTTAACTCAACTCAACATGTACTTACGTTCTTTTTCTCTAACACATATATGTAGAAATCCCTAGTTTTGTTTTTTCTTTAACAGATAATAAATATAGTTATAAACATGGATAATAGCTTTTACTGATTTATTTTAATGCTTAATTTTTTTAAGAAAATTAACATGGTATTTTCAAATATTTTGCACGAAATATGCATATAAATTTTAAATTCAAGCATAATCTCATCGAACAAAGAATCTAGCCTTTGTTTTAACGCAAAGTCAGTACATAATGGCGTTTATGTCAGTGTTACAGTACGTCAAAATCTATTTATTCCAATAGCCATTCCAGTAATTACCAAAACATCACGTAAATTAGCATGTTTTGTATGAAGGGAAATGAGCTATACGGCAACCAGTATGAAACGGCTGGTATAAACTTTAAGTGATGTCTCTGCGCCAAAGACTGTGAATAGACCCTTCTTGGTTTAGAATGCTTTTATTTCGACCAGTGATTATAAGTACATAAAATTTATTCACAGCAGTATGATGTTGTAGCGTTCTTGCTATTTCCACATTCTCAGATGGACTCTGCCTCTACCAACAGTTTTGCTAATAAAGATTAAATAAGATGAGCAGCTTACAAATAAACTACTAAATTAGGTAAAAATATTATTTAATTTGTAAGACAATTCTTCGAGCTCAAAATTTGAGTTACAATTAATATTAAATTTTAAATAATTCAAAAAATTTTATATAAATATTTGATGGTAAGACATTGAAATTACTATTAGCATAGTAAAATGTATTTTTCTGCTAATGTTTTATTGTAATTATAATTCTGATTACTCTATGAAATGAAAATTAACAAAGTTCAAAAAATATGTAGACTTAATGAGTAAATAGAATCTTTAATAAATATTAAAAACATGCTATTTTTATCATACATCTTGGAAGCGTATAAGGCAAACTGTATAATTTTATTGAAAATTCGAGGAGTTAACTATGATGAGACCGTTGATTGAATTTTGTTGCGGAACTGCCTGCTCTCTTATTATTTGCATGAATGAACACACTTTAAGTGTGTTACTAACTTACTGAATCACTTCCCGAACTGAATTTCACAAGTCTTGACCTGCCCTTGTTAATTTGCTTTTAATAAGAAATATAACGATTAAATAGCTTGTTTTTGAGTAAAAAATTATACTTGATATTAGCTTATACACTTAAATTTTATAAGCAAGCTTTTTGTCCTTTGAACATGGGAGCAGGTATTTTATTATTTTTTTTATTTTTATTTGAACTTTCCTTATCGCGAATATTTATGATTTTATGAAAATAATTCGAAACATAAAATTGTGAATAGTAATTTGTTTCTAGATTACATTTTTTTAATTCAAAACTAAGTGTGATTTTATTCATTGTATTTTTATTTTTTTTAATATTTCTTTTAGTTTACTTTATGATTACATTACTTTTTGTTTAGTTATTTTACTTCATTTATATAATTTTTACTATATTTTATTTTATTTAATTTTTAGAATAATTTGAACAGTTTTTACTGCAAAAATGTATTTTAGGTTTCTCGTTTGAAGTAGATGAGTAATTACAAGTTATAAGAAACAGTTTTTTAATCCAGTATATTGTGTTATATTTTAATGCTTCTTATGAAAGCAACTAGAAAAGTACTGAAATTAGAGAAAAAGCTCCTCAGTACATATAAACCAATAAGAAATTAAATGTTTCAAAAAATGTATTTATGTGTGTTTTTCTGTATAAGAAAAATTAATGAGTATTTTCTAATTAAAAATTGAGATATTTTTATCCTCAATTTAAATTCTTATTAGTGCACAAAATAAATAGATAAAATATGTATAGTACATTAATTAATACGTTTTATATAGTTTAAAAAGTACAGAAAAAAAATTTGAAAAAGAAAAAGGCTTATAATATATTTGAAAATCCACTATCAAATTTTTATTGGATGTTACCTGAAAATTTAATTGAACCAATTTTATGCATGAAAAAATAAAACTGGTTGATATTCGAAATATTTCCTTAACTACGACTCTTTAGATAAATGTGAAGTTCTTGCAAATATTCTATGTCAAAGAAGTCTTTTAAAATGTTTATTTAAACAGTGAGCAGCATTTAAAAATGAAAAATATGGATAATAAATCAGTGCTTTTGCTTCTGGATAGTAAAAACGTTCCCCGAAAACAATCAAATTATTAGAGCATATATAAAAGTAGAATTGCTCTATATCCAAAGCATTAAAAATGATATCGAAGTATTTTGTTGACTCCATTTCGGTGCTTATATGATGAAAATATGCGCACAAATTGAATTACCTGAATAACTCCGAAAACAGTCGTATCGAATTATTTGAATGATGTGAAGGAGACAAAAAACTGAACTCCCCCATAAACAAATAAAGTAGCAAAAAATTACTCCAAACTCTTTTCGTACATCAAAGATGTAGTTTTTTTTTTTTGTCTTTTGTACTTTTGAACTAAAAAAACACAATTTAACCACTTCAATAAAGGAAAGGAGCTTTGACTACATTTGAAGAACGTTCTTTTCTTTTGTAAACAAAGATTCGAACTAAGACAGAAAGAGATCAAATATACACTAAATAGCAAAAAATATAACTTCAAGTAAATCTCTTCCACTAGCTGTGTTTCATCATAAAAAATACTAGGTATCCGTAACCACTGCATCCATTTGTTGCTATGGTAACCTGAGGAATACAGTGACTCCATACTATGTGTTGAAAGAAAGGGTTTGAAATCTCTTGTTTCCAATTCAAAAGGAAAGTTTATATCTTTTTAAACGCATTATAAATACTGCAAACGTTACAAGAAATACTGGTGTGAGAAGAATAAAGCTTCATAGGCTATGTATTTTTACTGAATTCATTTTTTAAAAATTTTTAACAGTTGTAAAACACATTTAAAGAATAGATATATATATTTTCACTGAAAAGTATTAATCACTAGTCCTTATTTAATCGATTGATATATATTTGAAAGCATATAAATATGTAAGCATACACACCAGTGTTGTCAGAACGAATTCCAAACACAAATAGGGTTAAGATAAAACTGGTGTACTTAAAAATAACTTTAATTTTTAAGGTCTGAAATTTATATTTGCAACAAAAAAAACCCTGAAAAATGTACAAGCTGAAACCAAATATTTGAAAAAGTAGGAATGAATTTAAAATTAAGACATTAACATATTTTCTTGAATGAGTCCAAGAGCTCCTTCAAATATTAAATTAGAAAATTCAGTTCCCTTCATTTACTTGCATATTTGCATCAACAGTTTTTTAAATTAAACCTGGGCTTTCTTGAAGCAAAGTTGACAGATCATAATAGAGTCATGCTTAGAAACGAAATATCTAAAAAGAGACCAAACTTTCTAAATACATTGAATACCTCAGTAATTATGTGTATAAATTACTTAAAAAGTACCAGTAACCTTATACCTTGTTCATAGAAGGAAAAAAAAACTAAATTCATTGACATGTATGGTTGTTTCATAAAAGATATTATACTTTGATTTAATTTCCAATTTTAGTAAAAAATTATGGCATAAAAATCTTTTATCTTTAATATATATCTCTGGTTATAAAACGCTTATTATTTTTAATGTAGTCAGTTATATAAATTCATATTTACATTTGCCCTCCTGGACTTAAGATATTTTTAATTATATAATCATTGTAACACACTTGATGATTGAATTAATATTTAATATTTAGACTGTCTATTATTGTCGATTAAAAATTCTTAAAACAACCTATATATCTTCTGATTTTGATCGAATATTAGGCAACATGTCTTAATGAAAAATTGATATATTACTCTCTGCATCCATAATATGAATTTGAATGATGAAATGTATTAAAAGAGATAAAATCATTTCAAACTAATTCCGGTGGAAGTCTTTGGTTACATTTATTGCACGAAACTCACAACTCTTAAGAAGGCTCTTCCAATCAGAGTTCTAGAGGATTTAATTTAATTCTTCTCAATTACTTATAGTAAAAATTGCTAAGAAATATATGTTCTTTGACAGAGAAATATGGTTTAATCATAACCAGTATACTTTCCAAATTTAACAATTGAGATCATACATAATGTAAAAAATGAAAATCAATTAAAAAATTTGAACTTTGATTATAAATGGAACTATAGAAATTGAGCAATTAATTGCATCCATAAATTAATTTAATCTTTCCTAATATGTTATTAGTAATGATTTTAGATGTAAATCTTAAAATGCTTTCTGTTTGAATCTATTTTCAATAGAAGTAAGCTTATTTTTTGGAAATTGTTAAATTATCTTGATTTTGGTTGTTCGTTATTTTTTTTAAATAAATTAATGGACTTATATACCCACGTTAGCATGTTTCTGTAAGCTTTAGAATGAGAAACAACTTACAATATTCTTAGTAAATTATTTTATAAATTAATAAAAAAGTAATTTTCCAGTGCATAATTTGAGCATCAATATCATTTGATTTCTTTATGCATCTTAAGAGCCTGAACCACTTTAAATATGGAAGTGATATTTATTATATTAAAATGAATGGACGAATTGAAGCATACCATTTCTAGTTTTCACATCATATTATTTGGTAACCAAATGAATATATTTAGCACAACTACTCCTATCATTCTATATGATAATCTTTTGTCAAACAGACAATGCAATTGCCAATTTTTGATAATAGTATTGCCGTAGTAAGAGTTATTTAAAGTCAATGAATACAAAATGTGAATAAACTGCGAGACTCTGATTCATTTAATACTTTTTAACGTCGCACTTAGAAGCAACTCAAGTGCTATTGGCAACAGATCTCGTAATTTTAGGCTCGGCCAAGAAAGTGACGAATATGTCATCTGAACTCTAGCACATCCCTCTCCAAGCTTTCACATCCCACTATTAGGAGGGATTGGATCCTTGAAAGATTACGCTTGCAACAGCCACGTATCCTTAGTGGCATAAGAATTAGGAAACAACGTGAGAGTTCGAGACCATGGCAACTCAGCTATCATGGCTACCATAAACTGTGAAAATTAAAGTATAAGTAATTTTTCTCAATTGCTCAGAATTCAGCAACGTATTTAAAATTAGATCAAATAATTACATAAGTTGCTTTATTTAACTTAAAGCTGAAGAAAATATTTAAAGAATGTTTACATTTAAAAACTAATAAAAATTAAAATTAATTACTAGAAGAAACAATGAAGAAAGATGCATCTGACGAAAATTAATATAAATTTAAAAATGCTAAATCAAACAATAAGAAAAGCAATTTAAGAGACAAAACACAAATTAAGGCGAAAATAAATATAATCTATCTACAGACAGTTTTAAATGTTATTGTTTTGTTGTTGCATGAAAAATTAAAAAAAAAAAATTAACGTAGAGGTAATATACTTGCAAATGAGAGAGCATTCTAACCAACAGTTGCACTTTTAATGATCGTAATGAGTTGAAAGAATTATTTTGAGGGTAATTACCGCGACATTTAAAATGAAAATAAAGAGTCTTAAAAAGACTGGAGTTGAGAGTTTGAATAATAATTTCATTATTAAATTACAGTTAGTCTTGGAAAAAAAAATGGTCATTCTGTTTCCTTTATATTACTCTTTTTTTTCTAATAACGCAATTATCAGGAGTAATATTATTGAAAAAATATAATGCTAATATTCTTTTTTTGTTTTAAAATATAAATTGAAATAATTAAAAAACATATAAATACAGAGTAAATGGTGAATAGTAATTCAAACAAAACAAAATAATTAAATTGACAATAAATGTTTTAATTCTTGTAATGCAAATAATTACTTAACTTTAAATTGTGCATAAATTATGAGTTACATTTAAAAAGTCCATAAATTTATATGCTTTTGTACCAAAAGAAAATATGCTTAATAAAGTAAATTAATTAATTTTCAATTCATTGAAAATCTGCTGATTTCCACGTTTGAAAAATCATACAAATTCTTTTTACATATAAAATTTAAATAAATCTACATTACAAACCATATACTTCATAAATGGTCATTATATTTTATAATGCGAAGTGTAAGATATTGGTGCTCTGGCATTTATTCACTAAATATTATAATTCAGTGGTTTTTTTCTTTCTTTTTTTTTCTTTTTTTGCTTAAACAATTATTAAAAAGAAATGGAATGCTAATGAAATTCAACTTAAATTATATTCATAACTACGTATAAAATAAAATACTTTCAAAAATTAATATGTTTCATACATTTTTATGAAGAAGATATTTTTAGATGAAAAAATATTCAAATTCTGATCTAAATAAAACTCAATTTAAAATAAAAACAAATAATTCAAGAAATTTGAAAAAATAAAATTGAATTCAGAAATATTCTTAAACAAATTAAATATTTTAAATGCTATGCTTAAAACACCTTCAAATCTCTATTGTAGACATTATATTTAAACTTACCAAGTAAAGTCACTGTAAACCAACTTAATATTTACGTGCTTGAAATAAAAGAAAACAGTATTAATAAATGTGAAGGACAAGTTATAATCTAGCGTTTATCATCTGAATCAAATTATAAAGTCTGAAACTCTTTTCATGCTTTTTCAATTATATTTTTTTCAATTATAGTAAGCAATATTATCAAGCTTAAATCCTTTCACCTTATAAAATATTTTACTTCTCTAAAATTCATAAGCGTAGTGGACATACAAAATATATTTTTTCTTTAGATTCAATTTTTGCATCATTTTTTGCCTATAAATGCTTACAATATAAGTTAGTTCTTTATGATATAAATGAATTGATATTTAGATAATGTTTATGTAATTTTGGTTATTTGTTTTTACAAAAAATAAAATAAAAAAAAACTCCCCTAAGCTTTAAAAATCAATGCAAACTTGAACAACTGTTTGGTTTGTTGAGATTAAAAAAGTACAGAAAAATAATCCAAATGAAATTTATCATATTTCATAGCTTCTAAATATCAGGCAATCCATGAAGGAAATCTGGTTACCGAAATAAAAGGATATTGAGCCATTATTCCTTAAACCGACATCAAATATTGATCCCTTTTTGCGTTTCCTGCGTATATGAAACAACTTTCCAATGTCCCATTTACATTTGCGGGAAAAAGTTAAAAGCCTTTTATTCGTTTTCCTTTTTGTCTCATCTTTCCTCCCTATTTTTTTGCTCCCCAGGCAATTGTTGTCCACCTCTAAGAACGGATAATGCAGCTGTCACTTTTTATCTAGTTGCCCGCCTTTAGCCGGCATTATTTGTTGCTCATTCCTATTTCCGTTTAAGCTTTCAAAACGTCTCTTCTGCGTGAGTATTTATGAGCGTGATTATATATCTATATTTATTTCTCAGCTTTCTTACCCTTTGAAATCTCGCTCGAGTAACATTAGAAACGATGATTCGCAGAAACTATTTTTTTTAAAGAGGTTATTATTTTATCATACATCGAAGAGACATAAGAGGATTTTATATGAGGAAATACAAAGAGCAGCGTAATTGAATTTAAAAGTTTTTCGATTTCAAGTTCTTCCGCTTTACAGAATTTAAAGTTACCGCATTGCTTCCAAAGTTAAGAATTTTATTTTACTGCGGATAGGAAAACATTTCTTTTACTTAGCTTTTTAATAAATTATAGATCCAAACTCACTAGAAAAAGAAATATGGTTATATATGTATTTGTATGTATGTATGTATGTATATATGTGTATGTATGTTTATATATGTGTATATATGTATGTGTGTATATATATATATATATATATATATATATATATATATATATATATATATATATTTGTGTCTATGTATGTGTGAGTATCTTTTTCATAAAAACGCTACTAAACTAATTCAGATATCTTAAATTAATTTTAATAAGAAAATATGTTTAATTTAACTTGTTTATCACGACACTGTTTATTCTCAATTTTTATAACATTATATACTAAGACACAGTTAATGCGTTCTGAATTTTTCAACTTGTCTAAAAATTATATATTTTTCAAGGTAAGTTGAAAACTCATGTTTTCAAAATTTTAGCGTTTTTAAATGAGCATTATAAATTGAAATAATTCCCTTTATCTTACATACAATACAATAATATATTCAAAAGCTTTACTTTAGTATTCTCTATACTTAATTTTATAGTTTTATAAATTTATTAGATTTCATCAATAATAAGAGAGATAATTTATACAAGAAGTACATATAATTACTGAGTAGTAAAATAAAAATAATAAAAGGAAATATTTCATATACATGGTGTAAACTAATGATTAATTACATAATTAGAATTCCTTAAATTATTCTGAAATATATTTGAGTGGTAATCATTCAAATAATAATTAATTTCTATTTGTTTCAGGAATCACTTATCAATTTCTTAAGATATTGAATATATTTAGATCTCTTTAAATTCATTTTAATGGTTTCATTCACATTCAAATATACTGTAAAAAACATAATTTATATCTTACTTTTTGTACAAAATGTGTTATGTTTAATTAATATTATGAAATTCAAAAATAGTTTTAAAAAAATTAAATAATTCTTATTCAATACCGACTGAAAAACATTTTAAGAATTTATACTATTTAAAAAAACCCATTCTACAACTTGATTTTTACGATTAATTATATACTTAATTTTTTCATATGAAAAAATAACAATTAAAACTTTACAATATATGCCTGTAATAATTATGTACATGTATATACAAAAATATTTTCTCCAAGGAATTAAAAATTTGTAAAGTAATTATTAAACAGAAGCCCATAAAAAGAAAAAAAAATTAAATACCCTTTAACACATGATGACGAAAAAAATGTAAGCTTCAAAACCTTATTTCCTTTCAAACTATTAATCTACAACATTATTAAAATCAAAAGGTCATCTATTGAATATGAATTATTTGTAAGAAAAGAAACAAAGAATTAAATATATTTGTTATGTTGAAAACACAAAAACAACACATTTAACTTCTTCCCAAACATAAAATTAGTTACTTATTGAAATAAATGTATTTACCAGATATTTTATCAATAAGTCATAAGCATCATTATTTAAATTTAGCATTAAGGCATTTCAGATTTCATATTCAAATTCTAAATGAAAATGAGCTTCCAAAACAAAAAAGTAAGTTTTAATCAAGATAATACCTAGTTTCAACACGCTCCACCAACACTTACTCATTAATTATTTTCGATGGCTAAGTACAGGTTACAAAATTGAGTAACGTATGTGCTTGAAGATATTTTAAAATAACATTTCGATACCTTACTGACATCCGTTAGAAGTTGTCAACAACGTTAAGCCCATGACCTGCTACTCGGAATTATTTCCAAATATAAGTTTGGTGTCGCCGCGAGGGGTTCAAACATGGCTTTAGGATAGAACGGCAGATGTTTTTGGCGTATAGGGGATGAATTGTTGCGGGCGAAGTAACGGGAATAAATATTGTGATTTAGTGAAATTTTCCGCTATTCGAACCAACGTCAAACATTAAAATTGTGAGAGAAGGAAAGTTTCATAGTTGATGATAAGAGTTCATATTCATAGCATAAAAGCCTATTTCAGTAAATACAATCTCTTTCTTTTTATATAAGGAATTTCTGCAGTTTTAAGTAATTTGTTTCAAAAGGTTATAAATTTTTTTAACTATGAAATAGATTCCAGATTTATTGTAGTATGTCGTTCTATTTTTGACATTAAACAGTACCTCATTTTATTCATTTGTAAGAGAAATGAATTTTTTTCTTTCATAAAATACATTTAAATTACTTTTTGTGAAAAGTTTCAAACATCTGCACATCTGTCATTTTTTTTTATTAATAATGACAGAAGAAAATTTTCACAAAATTCATCATACTTAGTATTCATAAACGCATTATTCAAAAGACGTAAATCCAAGCAGATAAAAGTTAGTATATGGTAAAATATAACACTTTATAATATAAAAACTCTTTTAATTTTATATTTACTGTACTCTGAAAAAGACGATTAAGTAAAATATTTATTTTAAAATGTTGAAAGGTTTTAGCAATATTTTAAATACCTACATATTTTTGGTGAGTTAATTAAATGAAGAACTCTTACAAACATTATTTTCAAACAATTTTTAAGGTTTTAGAAATGGTTTACGCAGTTATGAATTTCAAGTGTTTCTGTAATCCAGCAGCATTTTATTTCTGAAGTAAAAACTATATTTAAATATGAAAAAAATATGTCAATAGTTTTTTTTTGTTTTTGTTTTTAATAAATTAATTTATAGTTCGGCTAGATGATAAATACTGTACATTACATTTTAATGAAAACAGAGACGACTTTTTTGTATATACTCCATTAACATCAGTTACAATCTCAATTTCAGAATATCAGAAACTTCAATAACGATAGGTATTATTTTTTTTTATTTTCACGACATCTTTCAATTACAATAGTGGAATTGCTTTGAAAGAGAGAGAGGGGCATGATGACCTAAAATAAAGGAGTATATTTAATTTTAATAATGTCATCAAACAGAATATGTACCGTACACCATACTATTGTTCTATACTAATAAAGAAAATTTAGTATGTCTTGCAAACTCATTCATTGAAGAAATTAGTAAAAATTAAATATGAAGTAAGTGCGTGATGGTTGAGATTAATGATGCAAAGTCCAGTAGTTTCTACGCTGCCCTAAAATTAAATGTGGAAGAGATACTTTGAAAAACAAAATTTTTATATTCTTAACCTTTGTATCTCTATTGAAAAAAGTTATGTTTTCTTATTAGATCCAATTTGGTTTTTGTATTTTTTTTGAGACGTATATATATATAAGCATATTGAAAATATTTTTGTATGGCTATATTTTCTTATATATTTTTGTGTTCATAAAACATATGTTTGAGAGAAAGGTATTATAATTCTTCTGTGTTTATTTTCTTGATTCCCTACCCTTGTAACAGTTCGGTATCTTGCTTACAAAAGTGGTTTAAAGTATTTAAAAGTACTAGAAGTAGTTTAGACTTTTAAATTACATATTTACTTTGCTGTATATTCATGATTCATGCATATTTAATCACAAAGAATGTTCACAGTGCAAATGTGCATATTCTTGGCAAATAGAAACTAACTATGAATAACATTTCTTTTTTTTTCGATTTAACTTTTGACCACCTTTTTTACCCCTCCTAGTTTTGTGTATTGTGATAATTTCTGTCTTTTTTTCTTCCGGCAGCTGTAGCTGCCACTTTTTCTTCACTATTACTGGGATATATTCAAAATTTTCATTTTAATATTTTTCTGAATTTTAATGAGCTGTGATTTTAGATACTTTAGGAAAGATATTTTTGCGTAGCTTGTTTCATTTTAAGAAGAATTTACTAGCGTAAAAGCATCAAAAACATTTATGTCCGCCAAGAGAATCAATTATATTGAATAGTAAAAATATGGATCAACTCCTAGTTTCCCTTAGCATGTACAAGTATACTCAGCAGCAGGTTTCATCACTAGTAGATACTTCACTTTTAGTTTCATGAAAATATGAAACTAATCCTTTTATTCTTTCTCATCTCAAACTTTGGCTTTAGTATGCATAGTTGACAGGAGGTTTACTAATCTAATTCTTTAATAATTTTTTCCTATATGAAACATGCGTCATATCCAGTTAGAAATAAAATAGCGAGGAATATATTTTCTGTCACATGATATCGATCGAGCATTATTTGAAATGTAAATCATGAAAAATTCTAAATTTATTCTTATAATTATTTCTCTTAGTGGTTATAAGTCGATTAAACTCAGTCAGGTATAATGCATTTTTTGTTATTTTGCTAAGAAATTTTTTTTTTTACAAGAATGAAGAAGTTATGACTTAAAAACAATTATGTATTTGACTAATACTTAAATATTTAGATACATGGGGCTTTAATGAAATAAATTATTAAAATGTTGCGATTACACACACTCATTTCGGAGGATAAAAAGATTATATATATATATTATGTTAGCAAATGAGTTATTTGAAAACTGATATTTTTGTTTTTTAGGAGAAAACAGCGCTCAATTAAATCAACAAGAAAATTTAAATAAAATTTTTTTCCAACAAGCACCTATAATAATTGTTACATGAATAATGTGATAATGTGAAATATGTTATACACTTAATCTCAAAAGTAATTATAAAAAAATAAATAAAGCACATCCATTTAACTTTTTCTAAAAAAGTAGGTTTAAATGGAACACTATGTTCTTGAGTCATATGGGTTGTAATACATACGAGGGTTGCTATTTATATTTCTGGCCTTGGCAACAGTAAGTGTTGCTAGGCGACCGCAGACGATTTTAATCGAAAGTTTGATATTTTTAAACATAAATTCAGCAAACGATTTACCATTATAGCTTTATTTGTGTTGTTGACAGTAAATTGAAAAGTTCTTCTCTGTCAAAAAATGGAATTGAATCGTGAACATTTCCGTGCCATTATTTTTCATAACTTTCGACGTGGATTGTCAAGACAAGAGTGCTTCGATGAACTTAATTCTTTATACAGCGATAAAGCGCCATCCTACAGCACTGTAAAAAATTGGTATAACGAATTTAATCGTGGTCGATGTTCGATCCAGGACGAATCCCGTGCAGGTCGTCCAAAATCCGTTGTTGTGCCAGAAAAGATCAATGCTGTGCGTGAACTGATAAAGCAAGATCGTCATGTGACATACCGTGAGATAGAGGCGTCTTTGGACATTAGTATGACTAGCATCAATAAAATATTGCATGAACATTTGAGCGTAAAAAAAATTTGTTCGCGTTGGATCCCGCATAATCTGACAAACGCTCAAAAAAAGGCTCGTGTCGATTGGTGCAAGGAAATGTTGGAAAAATACATTCAAGGTACATCAAAGGCTGTGTATAACATCTACACAGGTGACGAATCATGGATCTATGCATATGAGCCGGAAACAAAACAGCAATCAACTGTATGGGTCTTCCAAGATGAGGCAAAACCAACAAAAGTTGTTCGAGGAAGAAGCACATCGAAACAAATGATTGCCTGTTTCTTCGGCATTAACGGTCATGTGGCAACAGTGGCGTTAGAGCAACGGAGGACGGTCAATTCTGAATGGTACACGACCATTTGTTTGCCAGAAGTCATCGGAGAAATTCGAAAAAAGCAGAAGAACAGGCGAATCATTCTTCATCATGACAATGCGAGCTCTCACACATCGACTCAAACAAAGGCATTTCTGACGGAGCGAAAGATCGAACTGATGGGTCATCCGCCGTACAGCCCTGATTTGGCACCCAATGACTTCTTCTTATTCCCACACATCAAAAATAAATTACGTGGACAACGATTTTCGACCCTCGAAGAAGCGGTTGATGCATTCAAAACGCATGTTTTGGAGTTACCTCAATCGGACTGGAAAAAGTGCTTTGAAAATTGGTTCAAACGCATGCAAAAGTGTATTGATCATCATGGAGAATATTTTGAAAAACAATAAAACCAATTTCGATCCTACATATTTGTTTTTTCATTATTAGGACAGAAATATAAATAGCAACCCTCGTATTTTCATTTTTTTCACGTTTAATACCATACAAAAATAATGTACTAAAGTGTATAAAAGAAAGATCACACATACACGCATTTGGGCCATGTTATTTGTTTTACGGTTTTTTACCTTATTGGTTAAAACCAGAACGTTGCAAATATAAAGATTTTCAAGTCTAAAAGAATATTTTATCCTGCCTGTCTCAAAAGTAAAACTCATTAATTGTAATATCTTATTATACGGTATCGATGATGATGAATCCTAATAAGTTCAATAATTTTGAAATTGATTTTTGCTCTTATTAATTAATCAATTAAGGATTTTTATTTCTTCATTTTGTGTGTTTCAATTTGAGGATATAAAGTATTTATTAAAGGTTCTGAAAAATTTCATTTTAATTAGTTTCTACATATTACTCGTATTTTTAAGGGAATGGATAATTTTGAAAATCATATTTCATATTTTTTCAGGATTTCATGTTATATAAAAAATAATGCTCAAATTTTTTAATGTATACTTTCTACTTCTGAAAACATATTTCTTTATATAATTTCATATAAATAAGTTTCTAGTATAAGAAAAATGTTTTACAAAATAAGTAAAGTCAACTGTACCTTGAAACTGTATTAAAAATATCATGGAAAATGTTTCAAATGTTGAAAAATATTTATTTTATCTTTAAAATGGCAATTTTTGAACAATTTAACATTAGTTTAATCACATATTATAACGATTTATTATTTTTTTTCCTTTTTTTTTCATTTTAAAATGGTATGTTAGACCCTTAAGTTTAATAGTTATTTAAAATTATCTGGCAAACAAACATTTTCCTGAATGTGTTTTAAGGCCCTTTTTGAAAACTTTAAGCATCCTTGTCTTAGAAAATTCATCTAGAGAATTTTGTTTCTGAATTCCATAATTGTACTACTAGACATCATTAATTAGATGAAAGAAATTAGAACGTGTTCCAGTGTATACAAATTCAGGCTTTATCCGAATGCTGAAATAAAAGTACTTTTTATGAAAGAATTCAACTGCAAAAATACATTTTTTGTTTTTTATTTTTATATAATGCAGAATTAGGGACAACATATAAATTTAAAGCAAATGTTCTTTGATTAATTAAGAATGCAACTAACGTTTTACTTCTTTTTACAGGAGACAAATCCATTAGTCCCCTAGGATTCACTAACTGCTTCTTGCTATCTTACCGGGAAAGTAGAAAATTTTTAATTGCACCTTTTTAAACTGTGACTCAGGGGTATCGTTAAGTGTTTTGTAGAAAGTTCAGAAAATTCTTTTAAAATCTTTCTTTTTAAATCAGTTACAATATATACTTTTTCAGAGCTAAGAACTATTATTCGATCTAGAGTTCAGTATGAACTTCAATTAAATTATAAATGGTAAATAAGTCTTCTTCATAACAGTTACCAATAATTAAAATAAATGTCTAAACTAAGAAATGATATGAATTTAATTTACTTATAACATAAAAAAAAGTTATATTTGGTTCAGTTCTAATGTTTAACGTTATTGACTATGATCAATTTTAGTTTTTAAATTTTTTTGAAAATTTTCCTTTTTCTCATATATAGTTATAGTCAACAATGTCAATAAAAGCAAGGATTCGTTGATATTTTTTTAATTTTATAATTAAGGCTTTCTGCTTAAAAGTATAAGCTCTACTGCGCATTGATTACTGGTATTAAGGCAAATAGTAATCTATACTTAATTTCTTTAAAAAGTTTTATGAAATGTGTATCATATTTTCAAGGAATGTAAGATAAAATACACTTATGTTTGGTGAAAAATGTTAAAAGATTCTTCAATTTGGTTTGTTTAATCTTTCCACATATTTTAAATAATAATAAAAAAATCATATCTTACAAAAGCACATGAAATTTTATAAAAGCTAATGAAGAACTTTTTTTCGAGCTCTTTTACACAACCCTATATCAAGTGTATGCATTTTACTTTTAATAATGATTGTAAAATAAACTAAGTTGTTCAGTTGTTGGTGATGTTATTTAGCACGAAATCTCACGATATGTAAATATCAAGAAATTCCTGAATGGAATTTTTGAAACATTAAACTTTAAATTTGTGGAGCTTCATTTGCAAATTTCCTTACACGCAATATTATAATAGTTCTTCTGGAAATAACTTTTGGTGTTCATTTTTATGTTTTATATAATATTTCTCTATATATTTCAAATAGTTATATATATAATGTCATATTAAAGAAAATGAGGAAAATAAAGAGTTTGATTATAATCAATCTAAGTGCAAAAGTTATAGGTAAAAAATTTATTAACACAAATAATGAATGTTTTTGTATTTTTGTTACATAAACATACAAACATTTATAGAAACTAAATAGCGTGACAAAATATCTCCAGTTAGTTCCTATTCACACGTATTGTGTGAGATGAGTAAACACATTAGGTCTCTGTTATTCACTGGCCGCCATCTGTGCTTCAAGTCCTTTTGATAAAAGTGATTCAGACCTTAACCATGATAAATGGACCATTTAATACGATAGTTTTCTGCTTATTGTGATGGAAAACAGTGTGGCTTTCTCCGTTTGGAGACAGTGGGCTGCAGATGTAGATCTAGTTGCAAAAGTTATCTATGTTTTAAATTATTCTTTCATGCAAGGAAGGAATATTCACAGAAACATTAATATAAAAATCTTCTTGAAGAGATTGACGATGATGAGGAAAAGTAATTACGTTTATAATCTGATTTTAAAGTGAATTGTCCCTCATATTTCAAGATGTGATTCTATTTTAAGTGCTATAAGTATACATTCTTTTATTTGAACAAAATTTATTTTATTTTATTACTATAAACTATGGGAGATAAGGAAAAATAAGCAATGAAAGGAAAATGCTATAAATATGTATATATAAACTTTAAAAGGGAAATATGCTATACTTCTTACAAAATATATTTTAGAGTGCTTAGAATGGATTTATGTATTTAATGGTATTTTATTGCTATCAGTGTTTTCTATAATTATAACAAATATTGAAAGGTCTGCAAGATTTTGCTATAACTAGGGTAAAAAACATTTTGAATACGTTTAAACGTTATACGTTAAAATTATTATTATATTATTTATACGTTTATACGTTAGATATCCAACAAAAAATTTACAACTAACGTTGATAGCAATTTATAAAATCATTCACATGATATATGATTCAATTATTTATCCTAATAAAACTATTGTATATTTATTTTTTATGGAAAACTACAATAAATACATGTAATGTAAAATTCTTCATTCAAATATCTGAATGTATTTTACACTGAAAGAAAGGAGCTAGTTTTCAAGAATAAGAACAAAGGTAGTGTTTATTAAGAATGCGTAGTAAATCAAAAAGTTTGTTTTTGAAATAATAATTTTGTGTATAATTTATGTAACAAAATGTCATAGAAGAGCAATTAATGTGAAGAGCATTTAATTTTCTTTTTGTTTCTTAACAAAATTATGCACCAACTTATATTTGAAATAAAATATTTGACAATTTATTGACTTCAATTGTCTAATTCATAGCAAAAACTTATTTTTGATATTTTTCTTACATTTTATTTCATTTTCATTTTCTAGTACCTAATAGGATAATGAAAACAACTGAAATTCATATATTCATATTTAGCTTTCGATAAGAGCGAATATCTGCAAAACTTTCTCTTTGAAGTAGAGGAATGCCTCATTTCCTGTTCTGAACAGGTTAGAAATATCACCTATCAAACTTCTGAAATGAAAATGATGGTGTACCAGTTAATTAGAACACAGAAATATGAGCAAACCCTCTCATGTGGTCACTCACTTAACGAGAAATATCTGAGCAAAGGATTTTAATTTCATTTCAAATTTTGTAAAGGGTAGAGGACCAAAGCTTTTACTTCCGATGGTGTCATTATCTTTAATTTAAGATTGTTGTTTGCGTATTTCATTTGAATTTCTCGTCTTAACATATACGAGCCAGATTACTGAAATAGTTTTGGAATTTAGTAATAATATTGTTTTAATTATATGAAAGAATACCAATTTTTTTTATAATTTGAATAAATCAATCAATACAGAATAAACTTAAGTCTTAAATTGATTACATATCGTATAATAAATTTATATTAGAACAGTACGAAAGAGTAGAATCAACTTAATCTTTCCCTATCACTTTACTTATTCAATATATTGTTACGTTAAAATCATTTCTTGAATTAGTACAACTTGTTGAAATTTAATTTTTTAAATGATCAAAAAAATTGCTTTTCTACTGAGTTCTTCATTATTTATAATAAAATTAATAATGAATACATACATATTAATATACTTCAATTTCTAGAATGCAAAAAGGTTTTTCTGACAAATAAACGTTTATCTTGAATTCAAGCAATTCTGAAGTTACACTAAATTTGCAAATGTATAAATGTTCATTAAATATTTATTTACATTAATAATTACACTCCTCTACTTTACTATACATGTAAATAACACAGCACAAATATAAAGAGTGAAACATTAAGAAAAAGAGTAAGGTTTAAAATTAAAAACACAATTTATTCATTTAATACCTCAAGCACATATTTAGAAAAATTGAGACAGAAGACGTCATCTTTTTGTTAGAACAGTAAAAACACTTCCGCGACGTGCAAATGTAAAACCCATAGTTCATAATTACTTTTCTCCTGATTTAAAACAGTTTCGGAACTTACCACTAATATATCCTTCCAAGGATGCCACATTCTTGTGTAAACAAACCTCTCGGTGGAAAACCTCCTAAAAGACGGCAACTTTAATCTCGGGGTAACAGTTGACAAATATCTTCCGCCGCCAGCAGACGCTATGTTGACACAATGAATTATTTAGTTTGCTAGGGAGAATTTGTTCAGCATTTCCAGAGCTTATGGTGTTTACTTCTATGGCTTTATGATTAAGAACTTCTGAGGCATGTAGATGAGTTTTCAGAAATACATTGCTTCGTACACAAACCTTCACATGCATTTGTGCTAGATGAAAAGCGATCTTTAAAACACGCTAGTGGTTACCCGTACGACTCCAGAAGGCTCAGAAATTTATTCTAAATTTTATTAATGATTGGAATAATTTTATTAAAAAGTTGAGATTATTTTCATTAATTTATTTCGAATGAAAATGAGTTCGCTAACTATTAGATGTTGATGATGGTTTGCTTAAAATGGTGCAACTTATGCTTATAAGAATGCTTCACTATTTAAAACATGAATCAAATTTTAAGATTGTTATTCATTATTTTCTGATTTTGAAAAATATTTAAAAGAATCAAAAATTGTTTCTACAAAATATTTTTTTTAAAGTAACTTTTGTATTTATCAGTGGTTTGAGTTATATATTGTGCTGCCAAAATATATTAAAGCATTCAGGATATTTATTTAAACAAACAACACAAGATTTTGAACTTTTCTGTGCTAGAGCAATCTTTTCCTTTTTCAAAGAGGTTTGCTTTTTGTAGACTCGAAAAATTCCTCCTTCGGAATTCCTTGTGATCTTCCTCTATTTCCATTTCCTTCACTTTTAATTTCTTTTGAACATTTACAAAATTATCATGAGCTTCTAGACACATATCTTCATTCGTAAATTAAAGAGTGTTTGATACAGCTAGGCCAAATATAGCACTTAAGTCGATAAAACAAAACAATCATAACTTAAAAACTACTTGCAATTATATATATAAACTGACAGAAAACTATTCATAAAAATTATACTCTTAAAAAAAGTTGGAAGAAAATTGAATAATTAGGAAGGTTCCACAGAAATAATAATTGAAGAACACATTTAAATTTACATTTGTAAAAAATTAGATAATTTGTTATGGTAATTTATCAAGTATTATTCTCAAAATAATTCCTAAACACTTTAACTCTAGTCAAATTAATGACTACTTATTATTTTCAATGCAATACCTAAATCAATAACCTTAAATATGTATTTTAGTTTTTGCAAAATAAATAAAGAAAAAAAAAATCTGGAGTAAATCTTACGCGCGCGCGAGTAACTTTTACTATTTCACACTGTCTACCTGAAATTTTTGTCAAGTATGATTACTTTATACTCGGATCATAATTTTACAACGAGTGTTTGTTATGATTGTGTAATATAAGTCATGATGAACTTTGCTTATTTTCATGGTAGTACATTTATTTTTCATTAGTGAGCAAGTTCGATGTACTTCTTTAATAAAACTTTATTACATAATTTCCTATTTCAAAGAAATTATCTCCATTTTTAAGTAAGACTTTTATGAAAAAGCTTTTTGGAATTTTATGAGTACAATAATTAATTATTATGTAATTGTTTACAGATGCATTGGCTTGATATATTTTTTCCATCAAAATATTTATTTCATATATGTATATATTTTTAAGTGTCAGTTGACTTCCCTAGTAATGATTTATTTTTTACAACAAAAACAATGCATTGCATAATGCATAACAATATTTCTAGGAATATGTATTTATGAACTTACTTGCAAAAAGTAAACAGCGTATTTTAATTATAAAGTATTAAATTTAAATTTGGAGAAAACGTCAGAGATCATAATTTACTAATGATAATTTCCTTCCAACCTGGAATTATTTTACATAGGCCAGACTCATACTATGTAAAAAGGGAAAACAAACTTTTTTAAAATGAATTGTCTATTCAAAAGAGCAGTACAAAAACAGTACGCATTAACTAATTCTTATTAATCATCCTTCTTTTAGAATGTCTAGTGATATAAATCAACTCAATAGTAAAATTCAACAGAAGAAAAACTGTTTAAACTGTATTTTGATAAAGAGACAGCACTCTTTATGATATATTATATTCAAAGGAAGGTAGTATTTCAATGTTTGCTCATTATATTGAACAAATATCATTAATTTATCATTAATAAAGTCATTTTAATTTCATATTTTTAAGGGGAAATAGATGAAGTAGAAGATGCAGTACTTCTACTTTAAGATGTAATTCTTGTAAGATGCAGTACTTCTACTTTATAAATTATTTTCTGATTCTTCGTATTATTAACATGTTTTAGATTCCATCCAACACACTTCATTTTAAAAAAATGATTTTTTAAAAGAAACTGTAGAAATTGTAAGCATATGAAATAACTCTTGTTATATGTACATTTAAATATAAAAATTAGAAAGTTTAACAACATCATGGCAAATATTAAAAATTCTAATTGAATCGGAAATTCAATTTCATTTGATTATATTGCTGAAGGCAAATATCTGTAAGAGAATTGTCAAGAGTGTTGATATCTTTGAAATGTGAATTTAAAGAAAAACCTAAAAAATAAACATGATTTATTTAAGAGTCTAATCTTCAAACTATATTTGCTTATTTCTTTGCTCCATAAATAATGGTCAAAAATTCAGGTGATGAATGTATACAGCAACTCGAACTTTATTAATATATCAGACAGAATCAATAGATTCTGTATGATATATTAATAAAGCTCGAGTTACTGTATTTTGGTGTCATATAATTTCGTGTATTATCTAGAGCTAATAAAAAATAGTTGAGTGTTAAATTGGGTCATTATAATATTTTTAGCTTCAAATATTGCCACTTACATATATTACCAAAATGGTTTAAGTCTCTAAATTAGCCAATTCGAAAATTTTGACGTTATATTCCTTTTTTCTTCATATTTTAGATATACATAAATATTTTTTTCTGTTAAATTAATTCAAATATAACCCTAATAATGTGTTTTAATAATTTTACTAAGAATAATCTAAAGAATCGATTTATAGATCTATTCTATGGTCCGTGTTACTTTTAACTTTTCAACCATCTTAAAGTACTCTTTCTAAACCTGAAAGGACCAAATATTTTTAGCTTCAAATATTGCCTATAAGCTTCAAATATACCTATGCAGATATATATTCTGAAATATATATCTGCATAGGCATAATTTGTATGTATGTATTTTTAAATATTGACTTAATTTACTCTAACATCTAAAAAAGATACTAATTAATTATTACGAATTTGTAATGTAAGCCTTATTTTCTTTATTAATTGGTAAATTGAAGAGTTTTGTGCTTAAACAATAGAAAGTCAATCTAAAACACAACGCTAACAACAGTTAACATTAAGATGGCTTTCTATTAAATTATCCAAATCGTAAGTCCATCTAATTTCAATATATTTCTAGATTGAAATTAGGTGGACTAAGTCCTCATAACATCAAAGGTTATATTAAACAATTTAAAATCCTCTGTATGTCCATTGAAATGTTTTCTGTTGTAGTCTTCAAACAGATAGAGAAAGCGTATGCTTGAAACTTTCCAAATACCATGAGAATTGAAATCTTTGAATAAATATTTCATGTCTGTATATTCCTGCTGTTAGAGATTTTGATTACACAGGATTTGAAATTGACGAAGCTAAATGTTGACACCATCTGAAGTTCTGCAGGCTCTCGAAATTATCTAGGGATACTGTTTCAACTAATAGGTATTTGAGAGGCAGTGAAACAGTTCGGTGTAATGCAGTTGGGAGATTAAATTAGTATTGCCTGCTGTTGAACCGATGGTTAGAGTTTGTTAATTACACTACCCTTGTGTGATAAATATCTTGTGATTCCATATATTAACGGTAGTCTATAACAAGTATTGGGCTCGTTAAAGTGGGTTTATGCTCTATGGTACTGTTATTTTCCAAATGTTCTTTAAAGAACATATGGGTAGAACAAAATATATGACATATAGAGTGCTAATGTAGTGTGATTCTTTAAAAATAGTAGTTTAATTATTGTTTAAAATAATAAGGAAATAATTAAAATATTTGAACTTTGCATATACATTTAAGTGGTCAATAAAGTAATACGCCTTTTCGAACAATAATATTGAAAAAAAAAATGTTAAAACGTTTTTTGATAATTTTTAGTAAAGAGATGTAATCAATATATAAAAGTGTATCTGTAGTTTTGAATAAATTAAAATTTATATGCAATTTTAAATACATCAAAGAATATCTTCAGTTGGATTATTATACCTTAAATAAATGACCAAATTTATATTCTACGTCAATAACTAAAATTTTGTATTTTAATTTGTCACAGTTTCTAATATAATTACAAAATAATTGCTACTTGAAGAATTATTCATACAATAATCCACGTCATTTTCTTTAAATTTTTTAAACCTTTCAATTTCAAGACAAAAATACAAAATTTTTCAAGATAATTAAACAATTTCAAGACAATTTTTTTTATAAAAGTTGAAGCTTAAATGCATTTTCGGAGCATACCTTCTAAAATAATCAAGGAAATATGACATTCATTATATAAATGAAATGTAGTTTCCTTTCTTAATTAACATTTATAACATACATGTGTCCTCTTACAGTACGTATAAACAAATTATTTAAATAAATAACTGAATCAATTCAAACTTGCAATAATAGCCATGATCAGCTTTTCAATAGTGATAAAAAAACTTTTGCTGTACTCTAAAAGCACTCTACAAATAATATCCGCTAATGAAATTTAATTTTAACTTTATGACAATCAATGCTAAAATAATATTTTCTTCTCAATGAGAGAAAATACTTTACTGTAACATCTCTGAATAGTCACAAAGTTTTTACATCACCCACACTGGAAATTTGACTAAGATAAATACAAATTCCCTGTTCCATAATCAGAATAAGCATTTTATTTTGTCCATAACACTGTGACAAATAAATTAAATCAGCATCGAACCGACTACTCCATAGGAAAATTCATCACTGACTTTGAAAGCGAGAAACTATTCATTAGCATGTTACCCCCAAAATTTCACCGTGATGGGAAATTGAAAAGAAGCTATGATTTCCCTGGATGCTTAGGACCACCTTCCCTTCAATCTCTTTGAGAGAAAACGGTAACTTAATTAACTTAATAAAGTAGACCGTCACTTTCATCATTCATTATTCCTTTCCCAATTGCTATTTCACAAGATCGGCACTACCCCTTTACCTTATTAAATTTCATCGAAGGTTGCAGAAGGATTTGCATACGCATCGGGAAAACGAGTATTTTGTCATTTTGTCTTTTCCTCGATGGGGAGTATTTTATTTGCCATTAGGCTGTGGATAAGAGTAAGAAAACAACATTTTCAGAATCTCATTAATTTTCGAAGAAATTATTTCAGTAGAAAGTTGTCAACAGTGTTTAATAAATAATTTGAGTACTATTTCTTCTGTTGTGCAGTGACAAATAATAGTATCAAAGAGTTTATGAAAAGTATTTAGCAAAACATTTATTTCTAGGAATTTATTTCATTAAAATTCGTCGTTATCTGAGTTTTCTATAAAATTATCATAAATAATATAATATAGCACATTGTTTAAGCTTTATGAATAATGAAAAATAAGAATGCGGGTATTATGGAACTTTTAAAATTTGTTTTAATAGGAGGGAATAAATAATTTTTAGGTTTCCAATGAAATTATAATTCATTTCTAAATATGAAACTGCGTAAAAAGTCTCGCAACAAACCAGACAAAGAACTGAATTGTACAAGAACTTGATTCATCAAAAGTATTTAAATTTCCCATTTTAAATAGAATAAATAAATAAGCTTTTTCATAATGTAATAACTGTAAATAAGTGCGGTAGGATGCATTTACAATAAAACATTCTCTGTATCTGTATATTATATATAAATTTCAAAATATAGATAAGCAATTTCACAATGCGCTGGATCTCATGACCTCAGTTAATGTAATCATTATCTAATCTGTTGCTTCTTTTTAAAGTTGTTTAGCAAGAAAGCTTTTTCTTTAAAAATTGGAGTAGGCAGTAAGTGTTAACTGGCATAAACATAAAAAAATGTATGTTCGATGAACTAATTGTTGTTTCTTAACACCGCACTTTGAAGAAACATAAGAATATTAAAGGTTGACTTTGTAAATTTGAATCACGATCAAGGGATGTGGACGAAACTTTAAATCACACATATATTTATCCGAACTTCTACATAGTACAAATATGAAGAATTCAAACGTCACCAGTTTTAAAGAGTCCTCTCTGCTACATATCGGGAATTGGGACTTGAACCACCAACTCTATGGTAATAAAGTCGATCAAGAACTCGCGAACATAGCCACTAAACTTCTGTTGTCGCTATTCTTGATGCAACAAGTAGGATCATTGAAACACAACAAAATCAAAACAAACGACATAATAAATAAAAAGCGATCTTGATAAGAGTGAGACTTTCAGGAAAAATCAATGACTGTTTGAAACTAGAAAAGAAATTAATTTATTTAGAAATAAATTTTTTTCCCATCAAAATTAGAAAACTATAAATAATATATGAAGAAAAGACACCTTAAAAATGCTAAATATCAGTTAAATTTAAAAAAATTGAAAACGTGATTTAAAATATATTATAAAATATTAAAAAATGATATTTTGAATAATTAAAATAGCCAACTGTTGAAAAAATGTCAACATAACAGGTCAATTGTAAAGTATCACATTTCAAACTGGTGAAATGATTTGAAAAGTTTATGCTGTTGTTTCTCTGAACAGTTTTACCCATTTTTCTTATAGGTTTATTTGCAAGGATCCTTTGCTCCTAATACTCATATTATACTTTTCAACCGATTTTTCCAATCAGATCATAAAGTTTCTATCACAACGTGATCAACAGATTAAGATAACGTATGAAATTGCATCTTATATCTGTACAAAAACCCTAACTTTAAAGGTTTAGCTGTATATCTTAGGTTCGTTATCTTGTTGAAACATTAAAATTGTTTCCTTCGTCGACGATAGTTTATTTTCACATAACATGTTTTAGATACGAAAAATACTGTGACAAGAAAGAATACTCTGTTTTTATGTAATGTTTTCAAATCAACTTCTAATTACAGAAAATTATCTAATAAAAACATAAAGAATCAAAATGGAATAAAAAAAGTCCAATATATATATATATATATATATATGGGTGTGGGTAGGTGTAATATTTGAAAAAAAATCAAAATACTAGATTTTGTTTTACATTTCAAATATAGCTTAATTTTTAAATGCTAAAGTTAGGTAATTTGTTATTAGTCTATATACTCATACATTCATATTATTAACATTAGTGTGGTTATGTAATGTACTTATACAGAAATTTAAATTACTTTAATTCCTATTTCTCATTTTTGTCTTTAAATTTCATCTCAATATCTTTATTTTCAATTTGTTGATATACTTTTAGTGAAATAAACTGTACATATTTCAATATTATTATATTTTTACCTCTGAATTAATAAAATGTTTTTACTATATTTAATTTTTCATTTTAAAATTAGTTAATTTATTTTTGCAGTATATTATTATCTTGTATAAATGTTTGTGGTAGTACTTTTCATTATTTATATTATTAATTATATTCGTTCTTATCCCTACTATATAACTCAAAATATGGTGAAAAAGCCCTCTGTTCTGTTTCGCTCTTCTGTTATATTCATATAGTCACGCGCTTTAGCCTTTGTGGCCAAAGCCGCCCTATTTTCACCACCATGTAACGTTCCTTCTCTCTCAGCTAAATAAATAAACAACCACGAATTTTAAAAATCAATTTTTTAAATATTTTATTAGTTAACTTTTAAATACCTCTTGTATATATAAATATATATTTCATTCTGATATCCAATCAAACAGAAATTATAAGATACTCTGATTTCGGAAAAAAAACTATTTTGACATCTATAATTCCTAAACTATAAGTAAAAATAAATTAAATCTCTTAGGTTAAGCAAATTCTTAATAATTTCATGAAAAACATTTAAATTGACTAAACATTCAAAAATATTAAATTAATTTATACAAATGCAATATATGTATACAATAATGGAATAATAGCAGAATAACTTATACAATGTTTAGTAATGAATATGATAAAAATCCTTACTTTTTATTGTGCAAAATATTTAATTAACTTCATTAATTAAAATATATCAATTTAAGTATGTTGGTCAAACCTTAAATAATATTAACGTAAGAAATTTTTCATGAAACTAGTTTAAATACAATTTTTCTACTCCAAAGTTTAACACAGTATTAAATAGCATTATATGAATTTTTCGTTTTTCTATAAATAATTGAAGTAACTTTTCAGCTAAATTTATTTTAATACTTTTTTCTTGTGTACTTTTAACTTAAGATAATATTTTTACTTTGTACTTTTGGTTAACTAGATAACTTACTGCATTTGGAATTAATTCTATAGTATTTTAATTCTGAGAAAAATTTTACATTAGATTTTACTTTTAGTTGTGATTTGTAATTTAATATGTTTTTGTTTTTGAATGTATATATATATATATATATATATATATATATA
>BMAW01016596.1:578856-590832 GCA_019974015.1 Nephila pilipes | reverse complement strand
GAAACATATAAAACACTTACATGCAGTAATTATAGTAAACAGTCTATGCATTATAAAAATTAAAGGCATGTAAAACACTATTAAAATTTTATGTATATTATGCCTTCTATAGGTTGCTTTAAGAATTCATCTCAAAGTGACATTTGATTCATTTAAATGAAACCATACAGATAATTGATTGGTTTAATAACGCAACGAATCTTTGATTCATGAAAATTACAACAAATACAAAAGAAGTTATTTTAAAAAGCAATATTTTACAAATTAAAAACCAAAATAATAGAATAAATTTAATAAATATAAAATGTAGATCAAAAATAATTAAAGCAAGCACGTCTAGGCTGATAAAAACCTTTTATGCAAAAAATTTTAATATAAATAAAAATTAAGAAATGAAATGTAAGAATAAAATAGAAGATTGAGAAGTATTCCAAGTAAAAATAGAGAGAGAGAAATAAATACAGATATATATTAAACCTACATAAATATAATTTTAGTCATATTTATAACTATATATCTTAAAATTATTTGTAAAAAAATTAACAGGATAATCAGCTTTTGCACAGATTTATGTTACTTTGATATTCATACATATGTGTGTCTGTGTGCAGAATTTATATTAACTTGAATCAAATAAATTCACTGAAAAAAACCATAATTTAAATAATTTAAAGGAATGTAGTTCAAAAAATAAACCAAAGTCAGAGATATAAAAAATATGCATACATTTAAAAACAATTTTTTTTTATCGAGAAAACAGAAAAATTAAAAATGTACATTGAATTTTATAAAAGACTTTAGACTGTTGTGTTGGATTATTCTAGAACTATTACCCAAATTATCACTACTTACACAATATATTGATAAAAATGGTATAAAACTGAAAATATGATATACATTTAAAAAAAATCTGAAATCTGAATTCTAAAAATTAAATTAAAGAAGAATAACACACCACAGGCCAAAATAAATTTCTATGAACCAAAAGCTAAAATAACTAAAACGAAAAAGTTATTTTAACTCAAGAGCTGAACTAAAAGCTCAATTTTTTTCAAGTACCACATGTATGATAACTACAAGCACCACCTAAAAAATATGAACACAAATATGGTAATTTGCATATCAGAAAACAATTCAAATTTAGAAAAAAATTTTACTTACATTTAAATAATTCATGAAGACTGTATTTAAAGTCACACAAATACTTGAAAAGCATAAAGAAAGGAATCAAAATAACCTTTCAGCTCCTCGTAAAAAGCAACAATTTTAAGCATTGCCAAAATGCCTACACCCTGCCTTTTCCAGAAAGAACCAATTCATTGTCAAAAGCCTACACGTCTTACATTGAAAATTGAATTTAAAAATAATTATTAAATAATACATAAACACAAATGTATATATATATATATGTGTGTGTGTGTGTGTGTGTGTGTGTGTATTTTCAATCTACTTTTATTCACAGTCATTTGTTTCCTCTTATATTTAAAAAGGTGTTCCATGTATAGAAATCTGATGTTTTACTTTGATTAGGTGACTTATCTTACAATCTTGAAAGCATATTCTTTTTTTCATTGGAATATATTTGGTAAAATTTCTTAAAAAGTCTTCCCCCCCAGAATTTAATTCTTGAAAAAAAAAGTAAGTAGTAGGTAGTTATTGAAATATGCGGAATAAAACAAAAGAAGATTGTTACCAAATATGTTTGAGTTTAAATTAAATTTTTATTTCGTTTTATTAAATTGAAGCTATTTTAAAAAGCTTTTAAGATAAATAATTTTAAAAGCCGTTGCTAAATACTGTTCTGTTACTTATGAATGATTCAATGTTTCCTCTTCCTTTTTATTACTGCTTGAGTAAGCCAATGCACTTTAAAATTGCACTTTAATTAAATTCATTAGACAATTAGAGTATTATTTTCTTAAAATTTATAAAAAAAATAATATTTAATTTTTATTATTGATGTATTAAAATATTTCAGTTTTGAGTATTAAAATTGAAACTATTAATTAAATCGTTTCCCAAGCTAATTCAATGAAATAAAAGCATTCTTTTATTAGACATTTCTGTAATTTAATTTTTAAATATAGGTTATATAGGTTATAATAAAGATATCAAAAAGGGTTTTCGGTAAAGATTTCAACTAAATTACAGAAACTATCGGCTTTGAGATATACTTCTTTTCAAAAATTTAAATTCATGAAAATTGTTAGTTTCGCTGATCAAAATGTTTTAAATTAATAGAATGATAGGAATACATGACCAGAACCAAGTGAATGCTTCTTTCATTTATGTTTTATGTTCTCTTTGACACATGTATTATTTCTCAATTTATTTTTAAAAGAACCTTTTTGAAAGTGAACAGAAGTACTTTTAATTATGTTGCAAAAGCCTCGAACAAAAAAAAAGTGTATATACCCATTCGCCCAAGCTTTTCGAAACATGATTTTATAAGGTTTCCTAAGAATACCCAGAATCTGGAATCATTGTTATCGCTAAAGTAAGGGTATACAAAACCGTTTTATCAACTTGCACCAGTGTATACACAGAAACCAAGTGAAGCATGTTTACTGACACAAATCCTTTTATACGGCATCATCTGTATGGCTTCGGAAATTCCGGTCGTAAAAAGAAAGCGGCATTTGAAAAAACGTGATAAACTTGACAAATAATATGTTTCTTTCTTTTTGCAGACACAAAGTTTAGTTTTACTTTGTACAATTGTAAGGAAAAATTCGAAACACGTTGATTCCTTGCAAAAAATGAGTAAAATATAAAAGAAATCAATAAAAATTTAACAGAAAAATGAAAAAAAAAATGTTGTGATTTATCAGATGTTTTAAAAGAAAATTTTAAAAATTTTATAGAATATATACCTTAAGTAAATAAATAAGAAAACTGTAATTTATGCTTCAGTTCTCATCTGTTTCATAATTTTGTCATATTACGAATTTCATTAATAGGGTTTTACAGGAAAATCTACTGAGATTAAATACCTGATGAAATGATGTAAACTAGAAACTTCCCTAAGTATAACACCTTTCGTGTTTCAAACAATAAATCAGTATTTTGCCTCTAAATTGGACAATGTAACGTTATATAATCTTTTATTTTTTGTTAGCATTTTGATTCTATGATTATAGGTACATGTTTACATTAATTTATATTTTTTAGCAAATTAATCCTCGTTTTTTTAAAAAAAAATTCTTGAAGTAATGACTTTAAAATATAATAACATATTTACTTCTAAATATATCATATATAAGTAATTAACAGTATTTTTTAAAGATGTTAAAACATTCATAATTTTCTAATGTTTAGTGTTTAGGACATCTGAAAGGAATATACACTTAACGTTTAGATTCTCAAAAAAGTATCACGTTAACGATTTTTCAAATATTTTGCCTGCCGTATATCATAGTGTTATCGGAAATATTTTACAAATTTTTCAAGTTAAAGTAAGTAATATTACAAAAGAAATATCTTATACGTGTTGATTATACGCAAAAAAAAATACTTAGTTTGTTATTTCACTACTGTATTTCCAAAAATGCAGATTATTTTGTTATCCAGTTGCTTACTTAAACAATCTGAAATAGGTCTTTTAATAATAATTTTTTTATCTGCTTACGTTAGCGATAAAATTTCTTTAGAAAATTAAAGAACCTGAATAAACTGAATAATATTCGATTAGTTTCAGCAAGGTAATTTGTTACTTAAATTCTATACGTAATTAATATTAATAAAATAACCTGTACGAACTGTACGTAATTAAGTCTTGAGCTGGTTTTACTTATAATATTCAAGGGGAAAAAATTACGACCCCCACCCCTTGGACATCAAATATTTTATACGTTTATCAAATATTTTCCAGAGAAAAGAAAATGAATATGAATACATTTATAACAGACATTCACAATATTTTAAACATATTTGTAGCATTATTTAGCCCAGTGGATGTATCTCAATATCTGCATAGACGTAATTTATAAGATGGCAGTCGATAATAGTCCCTCTTGTTCTTATGTTATTTTAATCTGTCTGATTTCTCTTAGCTAATAATGTAGATATTTACTAACATTAACATTGTTAACTAACATGAATACTTTGAAACTGATTAGGTATTTTGGTGTGCTTAAAATGTTTCATACATTATGGGGATTCTAAAATTATATTGAATAAAGCTACATACAGTGCCTCCCAAAATTAAGTATGCGCCACTAACTTGCTTAAAGAAGTAAAACAATATTATTAAATGCTCATCTAAGTTTAATATATATAGAATGATAGGCTTTTAATGATGCAAGATTTTTAATAAGACAAGTGGTGCCAATAATGCTTATTGAAACTAAAATTGCTCGTTACAAAGTGTGTTTGGCTAAGACTAAAAATGAAGAATTAATATTATTTTAATTATCTTGATTCTTACATTGAAGTTACAGATTTTTAATGCACAAACTTGAGTATAAAATTAATATAGTTCCTCAATTAAAAAAATGCTTTAATATTGCGTTACATGTCTTTTTTCTCTTTAAAACACATTTCAAACTGGTGAAATGATTTGAAAAGTTTATGCTGTTGCTTCTCTGAACATTTTTACCCATTTTTCTTATAGGTTTATTTGCAAGGATCCTTTGCTCCTAATACTCATATTATACTTTTCAACCGATTTTTCCAATCAGATCATAAAGTTTCTATCACAACGTGATCAACAGATTAAGATAACGTATGAAATTGCATCTTATATCTGTACAACAACCCCAACTTCAAAAGTTTAGCTGTATATCTTAGGTTCGTTATCTTGTTGAAACATATATTGCGTCCATTAGCTCAATTTTGTGCACTTAAATTTAATAATATTTCAATATATGGAGCGTTAATTTAGTCCAGTATTACAGTATATTGAGGGATATTCAGTGATATATGTTCCATGATTCCATTAATAAAAGCTTATTTTCCTTCTGCAGACATATAACTTCATACAAAGTTCCAAACATCACTATGCTTGACAATGACAATGATGTTAGGAAGAAGTAATTCAAAATTAGACTTCCGCTCTAAAAAAAATACCATCATTTTAACAAAGACTAAATTATGTTTGATCATGACTATTACATTATTCCAGAAATATTTAAACTTTGAAAAAAGATTTTTAATAAATATAATCTCCCCACCTCCACCACTTTTTTTTCTCATTGGGAATGAAAGATTTTCCTCTACATACACTACTATTATAATTTGCTTTTCAGAATGCACTACGAATTATTTCTGCTGAACTATATCTTCTTACTGTTGTAGAAATAGATACGGTATTTTTTACAATGTTCCTCTTATAATTTTTTCGTAATTTTTAAATAGTGTTTCTCTGTGTTGTAGAACTGATGACTCTCTCCCTCTCTCCCCCTTTTTCAGAATTAATAGAAGTTTGCCTAAAATTTTTATAATTCTGGATATTTTTTATATACGGATTGATAACTCCATAGACCTTGTTTGGGTATTTCACTAACAGATTTACCTTTCTTAGGTATTTGAATGACAATTTTCTTAATATCATTATTAGTTTCAGCTCATGAACTTATTTTCAATCTTAAGCATACTCTTTTCGCCTGGAGATTAAATACATTGTTTTCTTAAGGGAAAAACGGTTAAGCCGATGCATCACAGAAAACTATATCAGAAAAAATACAATTTTTATTGGGTGTATACTGAGCTTTATGAAATTTCGAACTTTGTCATAAAATTTGTTAATTTCTTTTTAATCGATTCAACATTTTGGTTCCTTTGTATAATACATTTTGTAATGTAGATTTTGTCATTCTGACAAGTGTTAAACTTAAATAAATATATATAACACAGTATTAAGCTTTTTTTGGAAGATATTTAGAGGTGTATACTTAATTTTGAGAGCCAATGCATATATATAATTTAAGAACAAGTTAGCGAATACAAAAATATCTATATAAATAGGTGTTATTAGGCAGTAACTTATAATTGATTTACAAGTTTAATGTTGATAAAGATCCATATTAAACGTGTCATAAATAATCGAAAGTAATATTTTTTCAATGTCATCATTATAAAAGTAAAATAAACTTATAGGCAATTGTATTTTTAAAAACAGATTCATTGCAGTTTCAGACTACACTGATCTGGAAAATTTGTATTTCATCTAGAAATTTACTATCAAACCTTTGTGGAAAATGAAATATATATATATCTATATATATTCATACTACCTATAATATATGCTCGTATGTGATTAAATATATATGAGAAAAATAAATGTGAAGCTTAGATTACTATTTTTAAGCCTGTATGAAAAAAGTAAAAACTCGTAGAAGGATGTATTTCTAATAATCTATGCATATTATACAAAATAACTTGTTAAGTAGCAATATTTGTTTCTTTATCAGCTGTACAATTATGGTTTGAACCTGATGTTTACCAGTTATTAAATATGAATTTCAGTAATAAGTGATACATGATTTCAGCTCGAAAATTCTAGAAATAGGACTTTCAATTTTATTACGATTTTTTCTCTAATATATGTGTTAGACAATATCTGGAATAGAATTGTCACTTCTATCTAAAAGTATCTAATAGAAGTACGTGATAGGGATTCAAGGTTGAGAAACTGTAAGGAATTTGTGTGGGGAGGGCAAACATTCTGAAACTATGTCTTGCACGCATCCAGGTGTCACGTAATGTACATCTAGACGACACTTTGACTTGATGTATGGTTAGCAAAGACATACCTCCATCCAATTAAGAAGCAGCGTGCTAGAAGCATTGTACTTTTGTTTTATCAGCAGATTCACCTTTACTACAATTAATGTAAAAATGTTTAAAATGGGACACATCGTGTATATGATATTTCTTTGAAAGTTATGCAAAAGTTTTGAATGGGAAATTTCAAGGTATAAAATTTATGAGCATGTTTGAAAGAATGTTCAGTGATTAAGTAATTGCGAAAACTTTAACTACAAAATGAGAATTCTTAATGTCCTTTATTTGCTGAGATCTTATGATGCAAAGTTGAAAATATGCCCTTACATAAATTGTATAAGATTTTTTTTCATTTGCTGTAAAATAAAACTAATTAATGATAAACTAGTAACATTGCTTGTAACTATTTTATTTTTCTGACTTAAAAAGGAATTTTTTAAATGTATTTCTTCCAAAGAATTTCTACTAATTTTTAATTTTAAAATTTTATTGTGAAAATTAATGTAACGGTTTCACAATTTTCTTATAGATATAAATTTTACATCTCAAAATTCAAATTTTCCTACTTTCCTGACTTACATAAAATTTTGAATTATTTTCAAAGATTAGTAGCAGTAAGATATGTATAAATTCATTTAATTAAACAAGCAGTTACTAGACAATTTTATCTTTTTTACTTTAACTGAATAAACAAATGCTTCATAAATATTCATAAGATTTATGCAATTATCACAGACAATTTTATTTGAATTACTTTACTTATTAAAATATTTTATTACGCATAAGACAAAATACCTCAGACCTACATAATTTCGTTGTTCAGTAATTTAATTTCTCATTCAAAGCAAAAAAATAACTCAAGCATTGAATATTTACTCTTAATTACTTTAATTAAGGTACAGCAGTTCTGCTTATTTTTTACTTTATGTTACGAAATGCAAAGGAATAATGATATGACTTTAGTTGTGACTATGTCTTTTTATATATAGCACATTCAACTGCATAAAAAGAAACAATATGAAATTGCGTCATTTAAGTTATATACAAATAATATTGTTTTTCAAGTTATAAAAACATTAATTGTGATTTAAGAAAAATTAAGATTAACTTTATGTATAAATACATTCAAAAGTTCAGAAAAATTAATTTTGATTTAACTTTTTACCAAGCATTTTCTTAAAATATATAAAAAGTATAGCAATCTTAATAAATGTGTACTTAGGAGTAAGCAAATTAATTAACAGTATTTCATGAATTAAAACGGTTGACACTTAAAATTAAAGTAATGTAGAGCAAATGTAAGAATCGTAAGAAATTATTGCACTTCTTTCAGTTTGTAGTGCGCTTTTTGTCCAAATTCTCTTAAACAAAAAATAAGTATTAAAGAGATAATTTAAAAAATTACGACAAAAAGAAGATTCAGTCTCAATTTTTCAGAAAATACAAGTGTGTTGATCCGTAATTTTTCAAAAAACAAAAATTTTAAATTCTACTTAAGCAATTATTTTTCAAATCTTTTTATATATAGCAACACTGCTCATTTTGTTGAAATAATATTTGAGTAACGATTGTTGTTTCAAACTAAGTTATTCAAGCTTTCAAAAGAGTTTTACAGATGTAGAATAACTTTTTTAAATACATCCAAATCACACGTTTGTTTTCAATGACAAGCCTACTGCATTGCAATTATTTTAATTTCATGAAGGGATGAAATATATAATCAACGACACACTCAATAACGCATGAACTTCAAATGGGTACATCAATGAACAAATTGACTTTGAATGTAACTATTTCAAAATTTTAATGCAAGCATGGAAATATATGTAAGAACTGAATAATGAAGTTGGAGAAGCGAGGCATCATGTCACCCGACCTTGAACCTTGTGACTTCTACATATTTCCAAAGATAAATAGAGTCTTAATGAATATCACTTTCATTCTGACGAGGGTAGGAAATCTGCGATTAAAGACTGTTGAGACCACACAAAACTTAATAAATTAGATTTATGCTCTTACATTCAACAAAAAAAAGTATAACTATTTTTAAAGCTTAAATTTAGATTTATTAATGCGAGTAGAATTACCATTATTTTTTTTCCAAACCAGAAGTAAAGGATAAAATGTCTCGGCGAGACTTCTTTTCATAAATTATTTTAATTTTAACCATACTAAAATTATAATCATATCATTTAGTGAAGTAAATAATTTTATGGGAACAAACATTTATCAAAACTATTTCATTAATAAACATAGTTTAATTACTTAACCCAGAGTTTTTATGCATTTAACAAGCGATAAAATATAACATTAGCCTTGCTTCGACTCATTCACTCTAAAAATTCCTTTCCGTAAACTTCTCCATCAAAAATTCCTTTTTCACTTTTTCTGAAAATAAGATGGCAAGTGAACTATAAGTCACGAACCAACATCACGCAAAGGAATTCTCCTCACAAAACAACTATCTGCCCTTTCCTGAATTCCGTAAGTCACGAAGAAGGAGACTTGTGCTCGAGCAAAGGCACGAAAATGCATCCCGTAGTCTATCCGGCTTATTCCTAGCCTTGTTTTCTTTGAACTATTCTCCGACGCCGCCTTGTCATATGATGAGCTCTCTTGTCGCAGTTGTTCCATGGTCCAATGTATCACATTCCTTGGATTTTAGGCACGACAAATATCATTGTAGATGCTCCTTTCTCAAATTGTGCTGCCGAGTCGAAGCTTTGGGAATTGTTTGGTTCCAGGAAATGTTATGGAATGCATTTGGGTCGATTAGTTTTACAACGTGAGAAAATAGTCCTTTGTAGCACGTGATGATTAGTTTTGGGGAATATATTGTTTATAAATGCGCAAAGGAACAATGTTTGAAGTTTACTGAATTTTAAATCAACTTATAGCTTAGTTTAAATGCAGTTACTCTCAAAAGAGGGACAACCGATAAATAATGAAAATTCATGTCTGAAAAAGCTGAATATTAAAGTAAGCTGTAAATTGCAATAGTATATTAATTTAATTTTTTAAGTATTTCTACTATCGTTTTGCATATTATAGCCCATTTGTCTCTAAGAGAAATATTCAACAGTTTTTGTTTTATTCAATGACAATTAGCTCAAACTCTTCTGATGTGCATTTAATTTTTATAAAATGACTTTTATAGCTTTATTTTTCAATGTCTTGTAGAGGTAAAACTCTAAAAATTAATGTTATATTCAGTTAATATGTTAACAAGAGTTTTAAATGATCTTGCGTTGTATATTTTTGTTATAAGAAATATGTTTAGTATCTAAGTTTATAAACTGATTTAGACAGGAAATGTAAACGTAAACTGGTATTTATGATTTAAAAAAATCAATTAGTAAGATTGTATCATCTTGTATAAACAAATGTTTCACATTAAAATAATCAAAATGTTGCCACTTAAAATTATTTGGTAAAATGAATGAAGAAGGCTTTGCAAATCAAAAGCTAACAAAATTTTAGTTTTAATTATTATAATTAGGTACCTTGTTTGCAATAGCCTCCTTAATGTTTCAACTTGCTTAAAAATACATTTTCACATTTTGAAAAGAAATTCTACATTGACTAATAATTAAAATTGTACACCTGAAATGTTAAAATAATGTCGATTTTCTTGCAACTTAAATACATTCTTCGGTCATGCAAATTCTTCATCTCTAATTGATCTTTTTGTATTTTCAGATAAGAATAACCCTTGTATGAAATTAATTGATTCTCTCATGCATTGAAACACTCCGAAAGAATAAATTTTACGTCTTGTTTAATTCCAGAAATACGCAATTCCCACCCTATGAATATCTAATAACTCGTTAAATTACTTCCACAAATATGTCTCTAAATTGTGGATGGAAGTCTCACTAAGCCACGAAAAAGAGGTATTCTAAGTACTAATTTTATGCTCACATTAAAATGATACATTTGTTTCACAGCTTTTAAGCGAGTTGCAACAAAGAAGTAATAATATTTAACGATTTTCCTAACATTTCTTCCGCAAGAATCCCTTCCACATTAAAAATATGGTTAAATCTAACGTATATTAAACATTTCCTTTAATATTCTCTGGATGCGATTCACTTTATTCAACGATAAACGAATCCAATGATTTGCTTTCAAAGCTTCAGCTAAATCCCAGTTTGCATTTAACAGATGACAATACCTAAACACGTTACGCGGATTAAGCATTCAACGTCAGAACCATTACGAAGCTTCTGAATGTGACGTGATATGAAGTCCTCATGGGGTATTTTGGGACACCCTTCACTCCCGGAAATTAGTTTCTAGGCAAATACCATCTAAATGTGTATTTAAGTAGGAAGATGGGAAGGACAGTCAATGAATTAGGTACCAAATGGGAGAATTTGAAGACTGCTGAAGGCGATAACAATGTGCTCAGTTAATGCAAATGGTGATATGGAAATCTTCAAATGCCTAGAACACAATTATTGTCTCCATGATAAACTGCTTTGTATTAAAATAGAGAAATTATTCTCTGTAAAATCAGATAACAGTTACATTATTGTATCTGAATGTATATTCATTAAAAATACCGAATGATATTATAACAGTTTTATTGGGAAAAAAGACTTGTAGATGTTCTTTATTATCAGCTGATTTCTCTTAATATTGCATTATATGAGATGTTTAATTTTCTCGTAAGTATCTTGTTTATCAGATACGATTTCAGAAAGTATTAAAAATATTCCATAAAAGTTCCCAATGACACGTTGTTTGGTCAGTTATATTCAAAATTATTGAGTATTATATTAAAGTATGGCTTTTTTCTTAGATGTGGAGTAAACAATTTAATAAAATTAATAAAAATCAATCAGTTCAACTATCTAAGTTCATTTAAAATGAAATGGAGTTGCAATATTATAATTAAAGGATTCTTAGGATTCAAATTTAGATCAGAAAAAAATGTTTCAGTTGATTATCAACAAATCAAAATAAGTTGTTTAAATTGTTTAAATTACGTTGAAGATTGAGTGAAACACTTTCTTTTCTTGTGCACATTTCTATTTTTTTCCATTACATTTTTATTTGTTTTTATTTATTTACTTATTATTACTATTATTTTGCTAAAATATTTTGTTGCATTGCCATTCTTCTAAGTATTTAAATTAATAATAAATTAACATTATATAGCTTCACAACCATTTCGTTACACATATCAAGAGAAAAGAGACAAAAGCGTTAAAATGTAGTAAGTATTTTAACGCATGATTAAATTTAGGA
>BMAW01016596.1:522038-576890 GCA_019974015.1 Nephila pilipes | reverse complement strand
AAAAATTTAAGTAATTCAGAAATATAGTTTAGATTATAAATGCAAATAATTGTGAACTTATAAACACAAATGATATTTTTAAAAATTATAGTAGCTCCTATGCTACGATTCTCTAGTAATATGAATGGTGATAGCGTTTGCATCAAAGACTCTTGATATCAATTAAAGAATGACGCCAACGGTACATTTCAAATGACACTAAATATAACAACAAGTTGTATATTATTTGTAATATTGATTAGAAAGATACCCATTTCTAAATATCATCCAGAAATTCTCTCAATAAAAACGATTTTATTCCATATAATTAGGCTTTACCACTACTCAAAACTAGAAATTATAGCGGTAAAAAGCACCTAGTAACTGACCCAGCAAAAACATTTTTTATATGTCGTCCAGTTGTCAAAATTACGTGTTTAGGGATCCTCTGATAGACAGCTCAAATCTGTCCCAAATCATTACCCTCAGCAGCCACCAACGAAAAAGAAACAAATATGGATTGATTAAATATTTAAGTTTCCTGCTTTTCACGTAATAATCACTCTAAGATACAAATATATTATCTTCCCGTGTTTGTATGGTATAATAAAAAGCAAAATAATGTACGTTAAAAATTATTTCAAAATAATATCCAAATTATCGTTATGTCCAATTCATGTAACCATTTATAGAAGATCCATCTAAAATTCCCTTTTAAATAGATACGAATGTAACAATAAGTACAAATATACTGAAACATCTTTAAAATATTAAAATCACCAGTAAAACTAGTTATTTCTTAATGAACACATATGAATACAAAAAAAAAATGCTTTACATTTTCAATATTAAGGTTGAAGAATTTTAAAAAATTTTGCTCTTGAAAATTGATATATCTACATTAGTTTAATTTTTTTTTGAAAAAAAAAAGGGATAGCAAAATAATTTTATGTTTGGTTTGTTAATGACAGCCACTATTTTTTGAAAACATGTTTATCTTATTCTCTGAAAATGTATTAATATTCAGTTAAAATGTACCTATATCCATTTATTACAAATTTCATTTGTTAAATTTAGCATATCTTATAATGATAACAAATTAATATTTATTTTATACTTTATCAAATTTGTAAGAATTGAAAACGCTTGCATCTACATTTCAACTTTTTACAAGTAAATTAAAATTAGAATTGAAGCCAGAACAATAAAATAGGTACATTACTACTTTGTTATAGACGGGAAAATGTAAAACATTCTGCCAATTTTAAGTGACAGGGAACTATAGCAAATGAATGCCCTTATTTCTCAAATTAAAACTGCTCGATTTCAACATCATAGCCGAAAATAACAGAAGACATCCCTTGCTGAAGATATTAAGGTCATAAAAAATCTTGGCGGAAGTTTTAATGAAGGAGTCGTGTAAGATGCCGAAATTTCTGAAGAGAAGGTTATTCTCGTAAAAGCTGTTTTGGGGTGAGAGGAAAGAAAAATGTGAAGAAAATACCCAAAATAGAAAGTATATTTACAACACAGTGGGCTAGTTGCGAAATCGGTATTCCGTGACTTTCCATAACGTAATACAGTTTTACTTCTTGAAATTCCAGGAATAAAGGATTACGTTCTCACATCAAAGAGTAGTTTTACGGTTGTGGAACAAAATAAGTCAAAAATATTTGGGTAAGGATAAAAATGTGGTGCATATTCTCTCATTTCTGAAGTGCGAGAATAAGCATTGTTAACACAAACACAAGCACATATATAATCATATATATATATATATATATATATATATATATATATATATATATATATATATACTATATATATATATATATATATATATATATATATATATATATATATATATATATATATATAAATATATATATATATATATATATATATATATATATATATATATATATATATAATATATATATATATATATATATTTCAACTATATATATATATATATATATATGTGTGTGTACTGCTCGTTATTAAGTTGACGAGGACTGATGCTGCTACAGTAAAAGTATGCATATGCCAAACACAAGCGATTGACAGCAGTTTAGGGTGATGTCTTCTTTTTCAAATGCAGCGCCTCTCACTTTTGTAAGCAAATCCGTATAGTTCTCATTAAAGTTATTTTTTGATTCGCCGGAAAATTCTAAGTATAATTTATTGTATAGGTTGCATGGCAATGTATCACATGCATGTGTTTTTGAGTGATATAAGTGTTTAAAATGGCCGAGAAGACGTTGAAAGATGATTCGTCCGGGTCCCCCTATCACATTAAAATGGATGACAATATCGAAAGAATCACTGATCTGGTTTTGATCTGACTATCGGATATGTATTCGTGTGATTGCTAAGACGGTACGAATTGACGAATCCCTACGGTAGATTTTACATAACATTTAACATGCAAAGTGTGTGCGAAATGAACGAAAATTCACGTTTGAAAAACAGATGCTCAAAAAATATGTTTTGTCTAATCTTTGAATGCCATTGTAAATGACCCAAACTTATTGAAAAGAATAATATCTCTTATCAGATCTTTATTATGGGATCACAAACGAGTGCCAATCCGAGCAAAAATATTCTCATCTTCCCGAGAGCCAAAAAAAAGCTCAAATGAGCAAATCAAAATTCAAAGAAATAATGATTATTTTTCGATATTCAAATGATTGTGTTCCATACTAGGTTCCTGAACGTTAAACTGTAAATCAACATTACAATTTTCCGTTCTCACTGAACCTGGGAAGAAAAAGAAAAAATAACGACCCGAATCGAAGAGAAGAACAAGTCATTTCCATTGCTTGTCAAGAGGTTTCTAAGATACAGCATCCCAGTGCTAGATCTATCTCCTGGTGCCAGCTGTCGACTTCTATCTATTTCCTAAGGTGAAATCTGCATGCTAAAGGAACGGGATTTATGTTCGTTGAAGCTGTGAAGAGAAAGCGGTATATATGGTATATATATATGGAATGAAAATAAAAAGTTTAAAACGTCAGTCACGCCATTTAATAACCACACCTCAATATATGATGGATGATTCTAGAACAATATGTTGTATGAAACTGTGTTATATGACTCCCATTTCTATATATATATATGTGTGTGTGTGTGTGCGTGCGTATGTGTGTGTGTATTGAGGTTTATTATTTTTAATCTTTGTTAAGTTTTTTCAAACTTTTGTTCACAATAGATTTTTTTCATACTTATAAATCTGAAATATACAGGAAGATTATTCTATTAGATTAATGATGTTATTTTGGGGGGCAAAATTTTAGTTAAAGATAAAAATGGGTATGTTAAGTTTGTTAAATACAGTATGAGCATGTTTTTAAATTTTTTTTACTTAAGTGTTTAATTTTTTTTTTTTTTACTTTTCCTTATATATGTGTTTTTTGGATGTTTCAGTTTTCTTCCAATTTAAATGTAAAAATAAAGATTGCTCTCTTTTATAATTTGTTTTGGTTGTTCAGTCTATTTGGCTTGTTATTTTAGATTACACTTTTCCTTTATAGAGCTATTTTACATCTTTGAAGTTATGCTCATTAAAATATATTTTAGCAGATATCAATGTTCTAATCCAATGGCAATATTCATTAGCTTTATTTTCATTCTATTTTTATTTTATTTTTAATTTCTATTTGTGAAAGTTGTCAATTTATTTACGTAAATTACATTTTTGCTTATATTATATTAATTTCACATGTTTTATGTATTAGGTTTTGCATTAATATAAATTTTTATGACGACTATGCTTCGTATAATCCTCTGTATAAACTATAGTTTAATTATATACTATTCTAGTATTTATATTTATATATATATATATATATATATATATATATATATATATAGTTATTATGTTATGAAGGTTATAATTATATTTTTTGTTTTATCTTATTAAAGAGCTTATTAAAGTTCGGCACAAATAATTTGGTGAGAAGTACGTATTCAGTATTCGTATCACACATATTTTACATTGTAGTCTTAAAAGTAATTATGTAGTATGAAATAAGTATATATTTGATTAATGCGTATCTGCTGTGAATAATATAACCTCACATAATTTTTTTAAGAAAATCTGTTGAAAACAATAACGTTTTTGGTTTAAGAACGGGAAAGGGGGTAGGCTTCTTGAGTAAAAGTCTGATTTAATTAAATAAGTGCACTTTTTTTTTTTCGCTTCTTAAATCTGCTTTGTAGTATATAAATTTATTACTAAAAATATAAGTTTCTAAATAAATATTTATGTGCAGAAAATTTTTTTCTCAAAGCAAATAATTTTATTAACATTTCATGATGTAACTTAAATATTATTTCCAGTGTTCATAAACAAATTATTTGCAAATTTTAGGAGTTATTGTTTTCGCCAAAATTTGCTTGCTAAACTTCCAAACTTTATTTGTTTTAATCACGTATTTCTCATAAGAATTTTAAGTCTATTAATGATTTTTAAGAAAAAGTAATGTTGTTATTGGTGAATTAACACCAAATATTGAAAATTATTGGGTGTTAAATATGGGAGAGCAGATACAAATACCATGAGATTGCATGAAAGTGTTCCAGTCACAGCAAAATAACATTTTATCTGACAAACATCTTAAGATTATCTCAATTCAAACAAAATAATAACATATCTGAAAATGAAAACAAAAGTAAAAAAAAAAAAAATCTATAAATGTTTAATATTGAATTTCATGAAAAAAGTGAAACATTTGTTATGCTTTTTTTGTAGAAAAATAGAACTGTAATGAAATACATGATTGAATCATTAATCAAATCACAAAGTAAAAAATCTTATTTTTTAAACTTTTTTCCTATTACACAATTAATTAAATTTCTTTCACTTGTTATATATGAAACCAATTGTCCATATGATTTTCAATATTTAATTTATTTTGGTTTTTATGATATATATATATATATATATATATATATATATATATATATACTCAAAATTTATGAAAGAATTATTTAAAATGTTTAAAAAGACAAAAATCCAGAAAAAAATGTAAAAATGAAAGAAAAAATAATTGAAAATATGGAACCCAGCAAGTCAAAAAGCAATTTCGGGCTAAGGACCGAATAAGCGGGTTTAAACTAGTTTAATGGTACCAACCTTCCTCCTTTGCGACTTGGTAAGCTGAATTGGGAAATCCAAATTACAAAAGAGTTCAATGATTAAAAGATGCAAAAAAGTTCAGCAATAAAATCTACAAAAATAATATACATATACATATATATATATATATATATATATATATATATAGAGAGAGAGAGAGAGAGAGAGAGATGATCTTTTATTTTTTCCATAATAGTTCATTGATACAAACCAGAAAAACAATTTAATACATATTCAATTATTCTTTTCGTTGAATACATTTTTGAGTTTTCCACAGAAAATTCATTTGATAAATAGTTATTAAAATTCTTACATCAAAGGGAATTTTTGAGATAATCTCTATTTTCAGTTAATATTGTTGATTGAATTACTTTGTTTTTTATTTTTATATTATATATAATTGAAAATTAATATTTTTAATAGAATTTTAAAAACCTCATAGTATTATGAGAAATTGTAATGTAACAATTGATTGTTTATTCATTTGATTTAAATCGAAACATTATTAAAAATAATTATCTAAGCAATTAGCTAAACTTTTTACATACTATTATTAAAATTCTCTTGAAAGATCTTAAAATAAGTCTTAAACTATGACTTAAAATTAACACTGATGTTATTGATATCTTATTAAAAAGTATTCGAAATTCTTCAACCTTTTTGATTCATAATAATTACGTTAGTTATCAAAGTTCTGGAAGCGTTTTACTACTTTTTAAAGAAAGTTGTTATTAATCCTCTGAGAATTTCTTTTTGTTGATTTATCAACATTTAAGTATATCATTGTAAATGAAAAATTTCAAATCCCAACTGAGACATTTTTGATTATTAATGAGAATAAAAGTAGCGTCTAAATCATTAAGATTTTTGTTTCTTCAGCTATAGCTTTGCATCCCCTTGTACCTGTAATAGGCCGAAAAGGAAATTACAAATCAATTATGAAATGTTTAAAACCTCCCGTTATACTACTCCAATAACTAATTTCCATGAATATTCAAATTAATTTTAATTGTTTTGAATCACAGAAACTGAGAGTGAAATTTAATAAATGCAAAAGAATTCAATTTTAAAATAATATGAGTCTTTAAATTATAGAAGTGAGTTTTATTTTAATGTACATTAAATAGTTAAAAATGCATAGCAAATTTTTGAAATATACCATAACATCTTGGAGCATATTATGTACATATGCTAATCGAAAATGGGCAAAGAATTTAGATGAGATGCTCTACGTGTTTTGCTAAGGAAATCATTATTCATAATGAAGAAATAAAACCAGTCTTCAGAAATCCATATTCAAAGCACAATCTCTTACTATACAGCATGAATAAGGTACGGTACAACAAGAAAGAAAGAAATCGAATACCAAGATCATTGCATCTGCATAAAACTCAATCCAACGATAAAAAATAATAAAGAGATACTATTTTTTTTATCATTTTAAAGAGTTTCTATGCAAAATAAATTTTGTAAAAGTGTTGAATAATTGTAATCGAAGCAGCTGTCAAACTTTTTATATCATTTTTATATAATAAGTTTAACAGCTGCTTATAAAAATACACAAAACATTAGAATTAATCTTCAGTTTCTAATACAAACATCATCTAAAAGTTAAGTCACTTTAAAGCAGCAATTACAGATTTTAAATTTCTAATTTTTACATCGGAAATAGCTAATGAATTCTTAAAATCAATTTTAAATTGAATGAGATTTTAATCAAATAATAAATTTATTTTAAAAAAAAATCTATAAAAACAAAATTTATTTTTTTATTGCCTTGTGTTTTAAACTTCTTATAAAAACACACATAATTTTACATTCATTAGAAAAATACGCTTATGGAAGAAAATGAATTGTCTGTTTACTTTCAGCAGGGTGATTAAAATATCATTGATATATCAGTTTACATCAAAGGTAGATCCCACACCATATCCAAAAGACAACTTTTACTAAGGTAAATAAAATCAGAGTTATAAATTATTTCAAACCAGACCATGAAAGATTTCAAAACTATTCTGATTCATTTGATTTATTGAAATAATTATTTATATTTTTGTCATATTTCTGAAATTATTGTTATTGTTATATAGCATGATGCTCTTTTGCCAACAAAATTTTAATTTCTAACAAACATATCAATTTTTAAGTTATTATTGTAATGATGTTGAGCTTAAATAGTACACCAGAATTAATTTTATATATCTTTTAAATACAGTTAAATGCTTTGAAAATATAAAAATAAATTTCTAACAATAGCACTTCGTTTAATTTCATTTTACATAAACTTATTAATTAATAATCTAAGCAATTTGTGTTGAAAATCTATGCCAATTATATATAACATGTATTCCAAACCCCGACTGTTTTTCTACCAGAGAATTATTTTTTAAAACTGTTCAACTAAAATTCTTTAAGGGGATTTAATAAAAATATTTACATAATCTAAATCTTAAAAAAATATTCAATGAGTTATTCCCTTTTTAAAGTTTCTTTCCAGAGCGTTTAATAAATGAATAGGGTTGGGGGGGATAGAAAGAAGTAATATGTTTAAATATTTGAATTGGAAGGTAAGTTTTGATAAAGAAAGGTATTGATGTTTTTTAATTGGTATGTCCTAATCATTACAAATTGTCATTGAGGTTTCGTACTTTTCTGAATAAACTTTATTATGTATTTCTTTGTACAGCGCTCACATAATAAGTAATTTAGCAGGGCTTAACCTAATGTTATGCTAAATACTTTTAAAAATAAAAATATGAGAAAATACTGTCTGAAAATAAATTAAAACTATAGCTTTAAAACATTCAAGTTTTAAATAATTTTGTCAAACTTTTATTCTAAAATGTTTGCTAAAATAATGATGAATCTTTTTTTCCGAAACTATTGAAGATAAATCGGCAGATAGTTGTATCATTTCATTGCACTCGTACCCAAACATTAAATGCATTAAGTGGTGTAAAAAGAATAATACATATTTCTCTCTAAAGTAATCTAGTATCTTACCTCAATTTACATATTTATATTAACTAATAAATTTTATAAAATTTAAAATGCCTCTTTCATTTTTTGAAATATAATATATTGGTCGCTAATGAGTATTTAGATCACATTTTTTAAAATTCTGTGTATAAGTATTTTCACTTTTTCAAATATATAGGGATCAAAATGAAGAAACAAATCTATTTGAGTTACCATTTTTTCCCATTTAAGTATATGTATCTTAAAATATGAAGATGGCTCAGTAATTTGTCTTTTTTTTGAACATTAAATCTAATCATATAGTAACCCATAACAGTGAACTTAAGAAAACTCGATAGATTAAAACTAAGAAAGGTGTTGAGAAAGAATACAAAACATTTTAAAATATGATTATAGAAAACATTAGATATGCTACATATGTTACTTTTTTTTTTATAAAAGAAGCAAAAATTTAATAAATTAATTTCTGCAAATTATTTAATTAGAAACACGAATTACTTATAAGTTACTTATTATTAATATTTTTTCGTATTATAGTGACTAAAAAACATAAGCTTTTACAGCAAATCTTTTAATTGAAAATTTATAATTGTGAAATTAAATTAAATTACGATTTAAGTATATAAACACATAAATCACATTTTTTCAATGAAAAGGGAAACGCTACAAACTTATTTTAACCAATCCGAGCGTTAATTTAAATAATTTTTAAAATAATATAAAAATTCAAAACAATTATTTCTATATTTTTTCATGCATTTAAATGTATTTAAGGACTTCATTTTGCAATACATTTTTTAGGTTTTTTTGTAAACTTTTCTTTGTGCCTCTTTTAAAATTTCATAACACGTCTTGCTTTTCTTCATTTTTATGAAAATAATACACTGCTGGATGTGACATTTAATATATTTATATTTATAGAAAAATGATTCTGTAGTATTTGAACCGTGTACAGAAAACTTACTGATAAACACATTGAATAATTGTTAGAAAATGATGTCGTATTCTTGAAGTCTCCTAACAGGAAGAACTCTTTTACTTCTAATATTTATATATCTTTCATAAAAATTTAACTCTTTTGAGATTAGTGTGTTTCACAATAAATTATTTATAATAGACGTATAAGAATTCTGCATGAAATTTATATTCCATGTATTTGATGATATAATTCGTTAATTGTTTTTCGTTTTATTAACATCAATTGCGTGACGAGTTAAATCTTTTAACTCTGTTTAATGCTGATATACTTTTAATATAAAATCGAAACCACATTTGATTATCTCTACAGTCCAAGCATCACAAATCAGTGCAACCTTTGAGAGAACGATATTTACTTCATAATGTATTTTAATATATCACGAAAGAACTGCAATTCTGAGTAAATTTAATATGCTCAGAAAACGTTATTTGAATTTATATTATTTTGTTATTTATGCCAGTAAATAAGCCAACATTTTAAAGTCAGTTAAATGATATTATTATCTTTCTAATAATGAGTAAATCATAATAAACTCATTTTTATTTCCTTCCTTTATTGCATTTTTCACATTATTCTACACAAATTCCTGGATACATTCGTATCATTGGATAGCTATTAGATATTTATTCGTTGATTCTTACGCAATATTGCCTCCTTCGAGGGTTGTAATATCTGTCACTGACGTGAAAGTTAGCTTAGAACATGGTGTTTGTTCCAGTCTTTCCTCGCCATATATAAATTGTTTATTCCTTCTGCGCGATATGACTCATTCCTTGGTTTCGTATATCATTTCGTAAGCGTTCCTTGCTTTCTCATAGCAAACATTATACACATATTTATAGTAGTTATTCATTTCTCTTTTATTGTACTGATTCAGATCAATGACATAAAATTTTATTCTAGAATGACTTTTTCTAATTATAATAGAATTATAGCAATAAAAATCAGAGACATTCAGCTAAGACATATTTGCTACAACCATTGTTTATTATGAATTGAAAATAAATTATGATAATTAAATAAATTAGATTGAGTGTAGCATTTTTTAGCATTAGCGAAGAAATTTTTTAAAATGCAACTCTTTTCTATGAGAACTGATAAAAGCATTGAACACATTTTTAAGATAAATAAATATTTGAATCAATAAGATTGACTGATTTTTTTAATATTTAACAATAAATTAATCTGCAAATATTGTGATTTCTTAAAAATGTTACAATTTTTCTAAAAGTGTTTTTCTTAATAATAGAATTAAAAAAAGGTTTTCAAATACATTTTACCCGATATTTGTTAACAGTTGCGTTTCTGAAACTATGTTGAAACAACTTCTTATACGCAATTCATGTAACTTCTTATTTAATAACACATATTAAATTCCAAGATTTCAGTTACTTATATTTATAAGAAACATACAAAAGAGCCTCGACTGTAAATGAATTTTAAATAACAGTTGTTTTGCGTAGATATTTTTAGAATTCTTATTTGCGAAGGGTTTTCAGTAAAACATGAACGTCTGTAAGCTTCATTCTCTTATTTTGAATGTCAATGCTATTAAAAACTACAATTACATTTCTATGAATATAATTGTATCTCTCTTAGCACTACTGTCAATAACACAATTCATTAAATAATTTTATGTTATTTCAAATTTAAGAATAATTATGGTGTCCGTTACTTGTTTTGAAACAAAAACATCTTATATTAAGTTTCCTTATTTTGTTTGATAATAATATACTTTAAACATCGACATACTTTTACGCATTATGTATTTTGTACAGTATTTAAAATTGTTATTGGCAAAGAATACAAAGTAAAGACGATATAATGAAACAAAGCTATTTCCAATTCAGAAGAATAATAAGTTTTCTATTACATTTTATTTCGGCAGAAATATATATTTTTAAACAAATCAACAACATTTACACATTACAACATTTAGAAATATTTAGTTACATTTGGATTCATAAGAGAAAATATGCTAGTTTAGATAACACATTGTACACTCTATATTGGAAAACCTATTAAAATTAAATGGAAGAAAACTAATGATAGCTTCAATAGAGAATCGTAAGGAAATGAAATATTTATATAATTAAAAGCAAAACTGTTCAAATATTTAAATATACAATTACAAAATTGTATCAACCTTAGCTATATAAATATATTAATCTAAAACTCCTACTCATTACTAAACAAATATACATCCTACTTTGCCTTTACTCATTTATGTCTTTTATTTATACAACGTAGTTAAGCTATTTTGCGATTCTAAAATTACTCCAGTATATACAAATTGTAAATTTATTTAAATTTGTTAATCTCTTAAGTTTCCTGATAATTCAAGAAATTAATACCCTTTTGCTGAACTACCAGTGACAGAACAACCGGATTAAAGTTAAACAGTCTAGTAAGACAAATGTGTTATGATAGGGTATCTACTTAGCTTATGAAATTATGCCTATTCATTGAAGGCCTATGTGCCGTGAACAGTTGATGATATCATTTATCTTATGAACATATCCCACTGAAACGGTGCCAAGTATGATTATATCGAAGCATATAAATCAGATGAAGCATGACATAACTTGCACTCTCATTTAATGTTCCTATCTAGAAGCCGGGATATTTTACTAGTAAATATATGTATAGATTTATTGACTTTTATACTGGTATTTAAATCAATGTCAATACAAAATAAAATTGACTTAAATCCAGTACAACTGTTATCTAAAACATACTATTACTAAGATATTTACAGAATTCGTATCATCATCACATTGTGATATTTCATTAATAAAATAAATATTAACTTCAACATAATGTATGCATAACTGTAGCAAAAATGTTAAATAGTTGGAGAAAATTTTTCATTTGTAAGCTACATTTGCTGAAAGAATATATATTAAATATATATATTATATGTATGTTTAATTAATATATACATATTCAGCTAATTCAATAAATCTGGATCTCATTAAATTAGAATCCAAATACTTACTATAAGAAACGCGAGGAAAATTTTAGTTTTAAAATTATTTTAGCAACAGGAAAACAATAAGTATTATAGAGAGTATTTAACTCTGTGCTACGATTTATAAAACTATGTTAAAGTTTAAGAAAATCATCCTAACAACAATATAAATGTAAATGAGAATGATATGCATTTATTTCTGTAGATAAATATACATGCACACACACACACATCATACGTTTCAAAAATAATTTTAATACTCCATTTATGATGCATTCTACAAGATGCAAGCTTAAAAATTTCAATTGATATGACTGATTGATCTCAGTGATAAACAAAACAAAAAAAAAAAAAATTCTAGGGGGAATTTTGATAAATTTCAGTTACCAAATTTATGTAACTTCAGAAAATATTATTTAAAAAGTAAAGTTTGTTCCAATTTATCAGGCATATGTGTTTAAATGTATAATATGTTGTTACTTTATTGCTTTTAAAAGGGCGTAGTTTCCACAGACAAATGACAGTGGAAGTGAGTAATATAATACATCTAGGTGACACTCAGTTGGGTTAGGGAGATATGACGCACTGAGGATTTTATCGTTCATTTGAATACATATGTGATCATTGAAACATTTAATAATTTGACTAACGTACACATTTAAAATGCTTCATTTGTTAATTCTAGTGGTAATTTTTGCTATAAATATGCCAAATTTGTAAGCATTATTTGTAAAAGTAGCATTACCTCTTTAATAAGAGTTTCTTATAAGCATTTCTTTGGATACGAAATTGACATCAATGGCCATGGACTTCAAACTTTTGTTGTTTACGCTTTTCTACCAGACTTCGATAGTGGATTAAATAAAAGGAGACTTAAATATCTAAGGCCAAGCCAATGATCTAAATGGAGCTTATAGATCATCTAGAGAATAACTATTTTTTATGACTCCAATATCAAAAATAATTAATTTTAAGAAGTACAAGTAGATTCAGAAACCAACATCGATTCTGAAATAAGGCCAGTAACTCACAGTAACGTGCATCCTGTACTACAGACTCCTGGTAACTATCCTTTAGTAGATGCAAAATGCATATAATCTCTTAGTGTCTTGAAAGTGAAATAGAATAATTTCATCATAGAATTCCATTCGGAGAACCCCCCCCCCCGCCCCCGCAGGCTGAGTTGAATGATTTTGAATTTGATTCGGAGTTATGAAAGAATAAAGCCGAATTACTAAGATTAAGGTTTTAGAAGTGGAATGTGCTGGCTAATAATGCACGCATTTCTATATACTATCGCAGACATAAAGACTTCATTAGTTTTCATGAAAAGGATGGCAAAATATAAATTTGCAACTTTCTAAGAATCATTATACCTTTAGATTTATATCATAGCTTTGAATTATGGTAACTTTTTATTAATGCTTCTAAGGTAACATAAAAATTACTTTCATTTGCGCTGGAAATAAATATAACTCCATTCCTATAAGATATGCTTAAAGAGGGAAGGGAAAACATTACGGTAATTCGAAGAAGCTATTTTTCGTGTAGAAATACGATGACTTCTTACGGAAAATTCGTGCTGACATGAAAGTCATTTCTATCCTCTTGAGACAGGATTATACAAAATATTAATGCTTTATGAGCAAATGGTACAGAAGCTCAAAATAGAGTAAAGAGGTGGGGCTAGTATTTATACGAAATTAGATATCTCGGAAGTCTATGCAATATGGAATGTTGTTAATTGATCTATAACAGCACCAATAGATATATTACTCCCAACACTACACCGAGCTAGAATTGAGGAGGGGAAAAACTTTCGTAAAACCCCTCCATTGAAACGGTACGAAATTTTTGTTTATGCTACACATGTTCCCTTCAATATCGGATGCTAAAATTTCTATCGAAGTTAAATTTGTAGGTCCATCCATTTCACAATATGAAAAATTACCATCTTGAAACAGTTTTTATGAAGGTGGAAAAATACGTATGGCTTCCATTTAGAGACGTTGTGAAAATGTTTCAATGGAATAACAAAAGCTGCAAACTGCAAAAATATAGTGATAAATTTTAATAATCTAAAACCGTCACATGTAATAATACAATAAAAACGGAAAGCAATATAAGCGCAAAGAAACACTAATGTAATTAATTTAATGCACCTAAGGCATGCTAATCTGTGTTAAGTATATAAATGCATACTGCAGGTAAATATAACATTGTATAGCACAATCAAGTATGCTGATATATTAGTTACCTATAATTACATATCTTTCAATTTAAAAAAATAAGAACCGATTATAAATTTCTGTTAACATATTTATGTAATCATAAGAGTATATAATTGTAATATTAGCTTTCAATTTATAAGAAATTCATTTATTCAATTTTCGCTTAAGAATTTAAGTTATTTAAATCTCTTTTAGAGGAAAAAAACACGAACCATTGGCTAAGAACCTTTGAATTCCTAACTATGTTCAAATTATACGAATCACACTTAAGCTGGTATTTTACTCTCCGAAATCTCTAACCCTGCCAACTTAAAAATTTTGACCCAAAAAATTTAATGGATATCACATGAAGTTTACAATACTTGAACTTTCCTCCCTATTCAATAAATAGCCCCTATCAATCAGGTTACTACAGCCTGATATACAAAATGAGAATAGTATAGAAATTGGATAGCATGTCTCATTTTAATAAGAATAAGTTTGGTTGTAAAAATGTTAATAAATGACATAATTCCTGATACATCCAAGCATTTCTACATAAACTAAAATTCAAAGAAATTTAATCTTTTAATCTCTTTTTTACTCAAAAAATGTTTACGAATTTCAGAAATAGAAATTTAATTTCTGTTAAAAATGATAAGAAAGGATAAATTGGTATTTTATAAAATGAAAATATGTCATGTCCCTTTCTTTTATTTTATATACTACTTCAAGTATATCAGAAAAAAAATACAAAGGATCGAAACTACTGATTTAATTTTTCTGAGCAGCTTACATGGATTTCATTCAAAATAAATTTAAAGGATTTGATCAATTACAATTCTAAATAAGCAGCTACAAATAAGTGTACTGTTATAATTGGCATATATATAGTAGTAATTGACATAGGTATGTAACTAATTATTTTAAATGTATTTATAAATTTATATGCAACAGGTAAAAATAATGAACATGGTTGGTTTTGAGAAATAAAAAAATATTCGCAGGATGATGCATGATATCTTGATCCATTTTAACGAAATTACAAAAAGATTTATAATTATGATTCAAGTGATTAAAGAATTTTCTTAAAATGTAAAATGAAATAAGGAAGCATGCTTTTAAGAATAAAAGTATACTTAAATTAATCATCAAAAGAACAAAATACCTTTTCCCTTGCATTTAAATTTATTTCTTAAATAATTTCCGAACTTATTAATTAAACCATTTCCTGTTCTTCAGTTACTTATCTAATCCATAAAACCATAATTTATTTTTACTCTGGCTGAGTGACTTAAAAAATATTTTTAATAATTTAAAGAGAATTTCTACAAGAAAATTAAAAGCCTTTAATTTAGATAAATATACTTTTTCATATGAACGTCTGCAGAAAATGGCTAATTAGCCGAAAGGAATATATTTTCGACTTTTATTAGATCTTTTCAAAGTTTCTCAAAACGCACTTTCTACGATCCATTTCCGTTTCCGATCTTTTTTTATCTTCTTAGTATTAGAGCTAATGTAACTAAAAGGCGCAGCTCAGTTTTCTAATGCGAAGGGAAACGATGCCATTAGTTTTGAATAGCAGATGGAAAGAATTAAAGATTCTTTAAGTAGGTTAGAAGGAAAGTGAATTTCAAAGGGATCCTTTCTATATTGCAACTTTAGTTTCATATTAAATAACTAGTTTCTATGAGGTACTTCAAAAATTCATATTCTCAATTAAATTTAAATCTTCTCCAATAAAGGATTACTTGGATATGAGAAAAGTTTTTTAAATTTTGACAGAACTTAATGGTACATGGGTTTTTGGAATACGAATTATTGAATTTTTCAAACGTAAATAATTAAACAGAAAACTAATAGGATTCTTAAGCCATACTAAATAAAAAGGGTTATATTTTAAAGGGAAATTTTTATATATATTTTTATGAATAAAGCAGTAATTGTTATATTCTAAAATTATTTTGATTTGCTGTGTTGAAAGTCTATAATAGGACCTTAAATATTTTGAAAAATTTCTTGAAATTGACTTCAAACACACATAAAGAAATTAAGTTTAATTTAATATATAAAATTAGATCTACACAGTAATACATTACATATTAATTGTTTGATATTATTACAATTTTTTTATGTTCTCTGCTACACTAAAAACTTCAGGTTTTTTTAAAGCTATTTTTAAGAAGAATTTTTAGTCACTACAAAAGACAGTCGTTTAAATTGTATCAACATTTTTAATGTTTAATAACAACTAATTTTATCATACGGTCAATCTTATAGCGTGGTTTGAATATGATATGTAATTTAGAAGGTATATTTAGTATAATACCAGAATTAGTCCAATTGATCTAACCCTTTTATTGAAAATTTATAAATAGTTTTAGGCAAGTCCAAGTTATATGCTTAAGTCATATACAATACATGAAAGTAATATACATTCATTGGCATAAAAATTTGAGCACCAAGAAGTAAGAGTGAGATTGTTACGAAATTTGGCACGAAGGTACGTGTAAGGTACATGCAAATTATGAGAAATGAAGCATGATTGTACATTACGTAATGCCATCAGAGGGCATTGAGTTTCACTCTCTTTTGATTATAAAACGGGTAAGCAGAGCTTGTTTGCGTGAATTTAATATTTTGCAGATGGACGCTTTTTAACTGGAAACGCCATACTGCCGCCATCGGAGACAATATGAACAACTATCATAGTTCGAGCGGGAAAGAATCATAATTAGGAATAATGGAAACCGGGATGTCAGTTTAGTGAGTAACTCGCCACCTCGGCAATTCTTACTTTACTGTGAGGAAGTGTTGGGGCCAGTGGACAAAAGAGGTGTCTGTTGCAAGGCTACAAAGTTCAGGATTCCGTTGACAGACCAATAGTCAAGAATACCAACACATCTTACGATACGCATGCATAGCGCCAAATGTCTCATGTCCACCATCCATACATTATCTACATACCATGCAGCACCTTATCTACAGGACTCTTTGTCACTTCGTATTACCGCAAGGCGCCTGACTGAAGTACAGTTGCTATCGCAACACCCATTACGTGTACTGTCATTGAGATCCACTCACCTTCGTCTCCGTTTGGAGTGGTATCGATCTCATAAGGATTGTCTTGCATCCAAATGGAATTAGATCGTCTGTAATGACGAATCCAAATTCAATTTGGGCATTGATAATAATCGTGTACGTGTGTGGAGGCCCCGTGGTGAATGTCTCAATCCTGCCTTCGCTGTACAGTGGCACTGCTTTTGACGGTAAAGGTGCCCTCACAAATTACACACAGCCACCCTTAATATTGATCAAGCGCAAAATGGCAGCTCAGGGGTACGTAAGTGACATTCTTCAACCACATGTATTGCCACTCTTGACAGGGCTCCCAGGAACCATTTTTCAACAGGACAATGTTCGTCCACTCACAGCAATAGCTTCACAGGACTGCATCCACTACATTTCCATCCTTTCCTGTCCAGCTCGATCCTCAGACTTTTCACCAATCCAGCATATCTGGGATCACTTATGAAGACAAGTTGGACAGCCTACGAGTTTGGTCGTAATAAAGGCGCGTTTACAGCAACTGTGGAGCGAGATGTAGTGGGATATCATACGGAAATTGTTTGCTTCAATGCCTTGACGTATCATATCATATATCCATGCTAGAGATGGTCCTACAGGGTATTAAAACCTCCATTTATTTGTAATTTTTCCTACAGTAAATGGTCATTTTGTTTTGATTTTGTAATCACTTACTTACATCAACGTTTCACTAACGTATGTAAAATTTCGTTCTATTATGATAACTCTTCCTTGGTGCACAAATTGTTAGGGCAATGAGTGTATTATCATCATAAAATCAATATAATTTTTTGAATAATTATTAAATAAAAAATATAAGAGAATGGATACAAAATTAAAATATACTGTATTAGAAATCCAGAAGAAATATTTGCCTAAAAAAAAGAAACGGGACTTTTGTATTTTATGGTAATTTTAACAAGATATGCCAAGCATTTATTTACAAGAAGGTATTTTTACATAATTTTATAACACATAAGACACCATATCAAATAATTACCTAAAATACTTATTTATAAATACTTATTCATTAATTTTTATTTTTTGTTTACACTTTTGATTTGTTAAATTGTGTCGTATTGAAAAGGAGTTCTGAAGGTTTTTTTTTAAAGTTTATTACAGATCTCGCTTCGATTGTATTTACTTTCAGTTATTTTCCTTATGTGTTATATATTGTGATTATTATTAACTCATTTTTCAAACATTTAACTATATTTTATCTTTTTCTGTATATTTTCCTTGATAAAGAAACAGTGAAAACATTGCTAGCCTTCGTGTCATATCTATCAGCAAACAATGAATTACAATGATTGAGACAGATTGTTTATTAACGTCACATATAGAAACATCTCTAGGGATATTGGCAACGAACTTTGTAATTTTGAACCTAGGTGAAGTGTCGAAGACGAAACCTGAGTTAGCCTCTCTCTTTTCAAACTTCTGTACAATAACCGATGGACTTTGAACCGCTACAGATTTAATATGCATCACCTCAAAATAAAAGGTGGGTTTCCATCATTCAATATCAAAAACAATCTAATAGAATAATTGGTCCTTACCATACTTGCTGTCAAGCAATTGATACTCAAAAAATATTTAAGGATAGTGAAAATATTATCATTATAAGGGATCAAGTTTAATTAGTAAATTGCCTGATCATGGGAACATATAAAGTATCGCCGAGAAAACGCAATGGATACAATTCCATAAATTTTCGTCTTCGTTCCACGAAAACCCTGGATCAGATATAATGATATCCTCTCAAAATTGGTTTGATTTTCGAATTATTCATGTAGTTTGGGGTAGCAACTAAGAAAGTGAAATATCGGCTCTAATTTTGTTCTTATTATTTTACTTTGATTAAAATTATAGATACGTATCGCTAATAATTCTAATTCAGGTGTAGGTGATTTTAATTTAAATTAACAAATTTTTTTTATAGTCATGATTTATTTTGTCTACATTCTTATTTGCTTTTCTGTGATATAATTCAAGTGAGTCACACGTAAAAATAAACCAAATATAATACAATCCCTTAATATATACCACTTTAATTCGAATATAATCAGTTCGAAATAAGATGAATATCTGACACTGAATCTTATATTTCTGATTTTAAGAATTTTTATAATATGTTATATTTTTAAATAGTGTTTATTTTACACAAATTCAGAAAACTTAATTCAATTAAATTATGTTGCATATTTCTTAAAGATACTCTTGACTGATTGAGAGTAAAGCAAAAATTACAAGTAGTCTTAAAAAGGATAAATATTCACATTTTAACAGGAAAAATTATTTGATAAAAAATATTGAAATATTTTAAGACGTGTTACAGTTTTAACATTGGTAAAATGTGGAAAATTTTAGAATCCAGTACCATTTCATTTTATTTGAATCTTATTTAAATTTAAAATAATGAAGTTAGACCATTCTTAGAACAAAAAAAACTTTAGAAAATTGATTCACTTTTCAGTAACTATTTTTATTTAATACTAGTTTAATGTTAATATTTATTATTAGCGAACAGCTAAGCTGTCCTTTCTGTTATCTTATGAATTTTTTTTAAAATCGAACTGTATATGAAAATAAAAGGAAAAATTACATCCTTAATTTAATAATCACATGATACCAGAAATGCAAGCCATTTTGTATTTGATAACAATATTGTTTAAAAGACTTTTTAAAATTTAGATAAATGATTTTTGAGAATTTTAAATTTTTATTCAATACTGTTTTCTAGACCATTAATTTTTTTTTCTCTAAAAATAATTAATTATTCACTTTTGTTACAGCAATTTTGAAAATATTATAACAATTATAGAAATTGTAAGACATATTTTTCATAAGTTGTCGATCTTAAATTCTCATTACAATCGGAAAATATATTATTACATAATTAAACTAATGTTTTCCCCTATGTACTAATAAACTCAATGTGAACTAATAAATAAATTTTTTTTATGTACAATGAAGTATATTGAGTTAAAATTATATCATATTTGTAGTTCTTAACAAACGATTACCTTTTTAATTATACATTTTTATTTTATATTCGCAGTGGAATTTAAGAGAAATTTATAAGTATATTCTTTTAAAAATACTTATATGAATTTATGTATCAAAATAAATATTTTATACATAGTTTTAAATACACGTAGATTTAAAAATATTTGGATTCAATGCATTTCTCTGAAAAGAAAACAAACATTCTTTATTTTTTTTTAAAAAAAAAAAAAGAAGAAGAGTATATTTTACAGTGCTCCGATACTTAAGAATGAAACATCGTATTCAAAAACTCATTGATTAAACTTGTTACTTCATTTTGATAAAGTAAAAGGAATATATATTGCTTCATTATTACAGATGTAATTTACGTAGAAAAATAAGTAGAATTACTAACGTGGAATTAATATTTATGTAAATATATAAAGTGTTATTTAAATGTAATTCCATGATTAAATGTATATATTTTTTTTAATATTACTTTCTTATTACAAAATAAACAATTAGATTTTTTCTCTAAGCTGTCAAATTGATTAAAAGCTTACGAAAATAAATGAAATCTCACTATCTATTTAGTATTTTATAATAACGTTAAATTCTTTGTTAAAACATATTTTCAATGTATTTTAATATGACATTAGTAAGAAGTTATCATTATTTTATTTATCTATGATATGAATATAACAGTCAAGAAAGGAAACTAAAATAAAATAAAAAAAAAAAAACGTTCCAATAATTACTCATAAAAGCTTACGAATAAGAAACTGGAGTGTTCTTAAATCCAAAACATCGATTTTTTGAAGTTCAAAATAATTTGATAAATGCTAATTATTCTTGTCAAACTTATCAAGAAAAAAAATTATAAAATAAAAAATAAATAACAATTTGAAATGCTCATTTTAAATTTTTACTTCTAAGTATTAGTTGTGCATTAACTAGTAGAATATAATCATAAGATTTAATTAATAGTTCTTATAAGATGCTTCTTTATTAAAATAATTATATATGTTAACTTATAAATATGTTTCATAAATTTTTACTCCCTTTTACAAAGCAGTATGAACAAACCATCAACCATGCTGTTTAGTAAGTATATAAGTTTCTTTTACTTAATTGTTATTAGAAATTCAGAAAAGAACATAGTGACAACCTCTGCTTATTTAAAATTTTCGAAATGTTGTGAGAAGGGATTATTCTAATGCTTTTTAATAGATATGATTTTTCTCTTATTTGCATTGAATTTTATTTTGTCTGTTTAAACGTACAATGCATTTTTCTTACCTGTACACATGTTTCATCCTAAAGTTCGCGGAAAAGCCTTTAATAGCCAGAAACTAAATGATTCTTCTCTTATTAAATTTAACAATTTAATGACTTTTTTGTAATGAAAATATTCCACAAATATTCTACTAAAAACATATTTTCACCAAAACATTTGGAGATAACTTATTGAAATTTGGAACAGAATAAACACGGGGCTTCATTTTTCTGTTGACGTTTTTTTTTTATTTAAAGGTGCGAAGTTAAAAAATATGTTTAGAATCATGTAAGCCGTTTGTGATTTTTTTTCAGCGCTTCGTTTAATTGTATGCGATTTCATTTTATAAATCCGTAACTTGCTTGCCATGCAGCAGAAAAGTAATTTGCTTCGAAAAGAAATTTTTAAAACCATTCATTTATTCATCTAATAATATTTTAACAAATATTATTTTTTCTAATTTTCTTTATCAATATAAAAATAATAAATGTGAATCAAAATTATTTATAGTCTCAGATGATTTTAAACCATCATATAATCGATTTTGCAGATTAGAGAAATTTATATACCCGACTCTTTTAAACTGTCTCATCAAACAAAAAAAAATTATAAGATAGTGATAATGAAGCGTAAAGACCATTCTTTAGTCAAACAAAGAGCTATTCATTTATTTCTGAAACAAAAATGAAATCACTTACTTCCCCTTACGTGGACATCTCTTGATCCTATGACACCGGCTGAGCTTGCAGCTGTGCACCTGTAAACAGAAGCATGGACATCTTGACGATAATTATCTGCATGGAAGGGTGGGAACACTAAAGATCCATCTGGTCGGATATGTCTCAGTCCAGGTACATCTTTTACTGGATTACCATCTCTTGTTTCCCAACGTAAAGTTGGTATGGGATCGCCTCTTGCAGTGCATGGTATCACGGCCCCAGTCGTATTGTAGAACTCAACATGCTCTGGGGGTTCGTGAATAAATGCGAGAGTTCTTCGATCCAGTTTGTCCGATTTCGCTTCTGAAAAAGTAAAATTTTGATTTTGAATATAACGGTTGTTATAGTGAAATGATAATTGTTTCATTTCGATAATTGAAGTATCAATGATATTAATTTAAAATAATGATGGAAAACATTAGAATAAATATTTTTCATATCTAATGATGAGTTTAATATATCATACCGAATTAGAAACTTAATAACTGCTCAGTTAAAAACTCATTTATTTAGTCTCTCTTTTAGAATTATGTTAAGGCATTATACATCAATATCTATTTTTCAGATTAATAATAAAAAGTCAAACTTAGTGCATTTTAAATGTTTAGTTTGATGTGTTTCATGAATTTGTATATTTTCGAATTCAAGAAGTTAAAATAAGAGATTGTGTATTAATTCAGAGCATTCTGATAAACATTTTATACATGATACTGTAAATGTATCAAATAAATTTTTAATGAATGAATGCCAAATTTTTATCATTACCATGTATTAGAATTTTTTTAAGAACAATAAGAATATGACATAATATTAGTTTTAAACCTTATAGTAAATATTTATGCACATTGCAAGTATTTCAATCAAATTAATTTCTTGCAACTGTAACATTTATTCCTTCTTTAATATATTGCTGTTTGAGGCAAGCTTGGAAATTTACATATAATTAAAAAAAATGTAAGTAGTAAAAAAAAGAAAACTATAAATCATTACATCACTTTTTGAATAATTCTTTTTGCTTCAAAACTTAATTCATTGTCACCAATTTGCAATACAATAACGGTACTTTTACTTTTCTAATATGCCTTAAAAAGTTTACAGCCTTCACTGAGAATCATTTATTTGTAATAATTTATAAACATAATAATTTAAATTATTAGTATAAAATAATATTAAATATCGATAAAGGAAAGACAATTAATTAAAAGATGGTTTTGATCAATATTAGTAAGATAAAATAGAGCATTTTCTCTTAATATGTCACATCCAGAACAAAGAAAATGAAATTTGAGTTAATGAAAAAAGAAAAGAAAAAATAAACAAAAATTCAAAAATTATTTTTGATATAAAATCAGGTAGAATCTTTTATATATATAATGTATAAACAATTTGTTTATCAAGTTTTTATGTTGTAATTATGGTCAAATTGCATACCTACTTCGCAAAATTGAAAACTAATTTATTATATAATCTGAATTTTAGACATTCTGAAATTTTAATTTTTATGTTCAACACATCATCTAATGTTTTTAATATTATTTAAAAATAACTTATGCATAAAATCAAATAAATTAGTTTTTAAATATTTTTATTTCGAGACATCAATAATATTAAAAAAAAATCACGTATTTCTCTTCATGATATGATAATTCCATAAGCAACATACATTTTCACAGCGTGTCTCATATTTATTCCACAGAACTCGAATAAACGTGTAATTTTTAGGCTTCATTAGATGGAAATTTTTGAATTCTATAAAAAATAATCTGATTGAAGGAAGTACATTTTACTAATGGCTTATATTTTGAATTAAAATGATAAATAAATAATAATGTCTAAATTATTAAATCCCAAGTAGCATAAGTAAACTGTACTGAAACTAATTTTTTAAAACAAACCATAGAATAACTAACTTAAGAAATTTTAATAGAATAATGTTAATAAATTTATCAGATTTTCTCCAAATTCCATTTCAGACAAAATTCAACACCACATGTTTCCAATTCCAATTTTTAACAATAAGTAGATATGTAACAGATTTGGATAAAGGAAATAATGTTAAAAGCAATTTATACCAAAATGTACTATTTTGAAAGTTTTAAAACCTGGCAATTTTCTTCCTTTGTTTAGATATTTTCTTTCATAAAAAAGTCCACCTAATCAATAATGATTAGATTCATGAGGCAATGAGTCTGGAAAAATAATTTTTAAGAAAATAATTTTATTCAAAGTGATTATTCAGTTGGGGCTTTTTTTTTTTGTTATGTTAAATATTCTCATAAAAGTTAAATAAATAGAACATAAAGTGTCTACTGATAAAGAGATGTTCTTTTGAAATCCATAAATATAAATTTATGGATCCCTTTTTGTTTCTCTCTCACTCATTTTCATACATATATATACTTAATTTGTGCTGTCGCATATAATACATTTTTCTAATAGAATTTTCGTTAATATCAAAATAACTGATGAAACTCTGAAATAATTTTTAAATTGACATGACGCCTTGTTTTTTTTCGGGTAATTATAGTCTGGAGCAAATTCTGTTTGCATAAAGTGTTAAATTCTTGCGTCCGTATCTTAATCTTTAATCCAAACATTTCATCCAGCCATATGTAAATTCGAATATTATTATAATATACTTGACTTTCATATAATTACAAAATTCATTTGGTATGAAATAATTCTCCAACACTGAAATAATTTATATATATATATATATATATATATATATATATATATATATATATAATCACACTACCTTATATGAGTCGTTCAGAAATAAATGGAGTTAATTCACTTTTAGGATACTTTCTGGTTTTTAAAAATTTTAATCAAATAAAAAATACTCTTTATTATTACAGGACTTATGCTACGCTTCAATTTCTTTTAAGTCAGATATAGGTTCTTTTAATAGCATCTGAATATGTAATATAATAATTTCGGAAGCCTTTATGATTAAGAAAACTTTCTTTTCGATGTTTTGTTTACCTATCTTTTTAAATAAACACTAAATTTTTGTCATTCGATACGTGTTGTTACCTCGGAAGAAACAATAAATTCATGATACATTTATGTGTTATTAATACTTAAAAATCCAAGATGTCATGGTCGCCAGTTCCCTGCCTGCATGAAAGGAGGTGATAAAACTAGGACAGTAAACCCAATCAGCCTTATATTCCAATATAATTTTAACGATAATTTTAACTTTCATGTACTTATAATAATAAAAAAATTATTATTTTTAAAAACAAAAATTTCATTGTATTTTCAGCTGACTGCCAAGAAAAGTATAAATCTTTAAGTATTTATGATGATGCTATTTTCACTAGAAAGATTAACGATTATTTTAACAAATCCTATACATATGTTTTATTATGTATTGAAAAAAATTCATATACTTTTCGGTCAAATTAATAAAGCCAATATCTTAAAAAATGAGGTAATAGGATCATTACTTATCATAAACATTTTTCCTGGGCTCTTAATCTCATTAACTTTTGAGTGGTTATTTATAGACTTTTTTTTCGATTTCAAACAATGATGATAAACCTAAACAAGGTTATTCCATGTTGACACACTTCTTATTCCGATTGAAAGCCACGTGTTCTCTTTAACTTATTAAAATAATAAGAAGTCATCAATCAAAAATTTTAGAACTAAAATCATTGTACCAAAATACATATTTTACCATAAATACATACTTTATTTTAATTTCTCGTTATTCTGAATAACGTGACAAACTCATAGATCATTCTTACAATCTTTAAAAATATTTTTGCTTGAATTGATATCATATGTAATAATTATAATTTATTTTGTGAACAAAGCAAAATAAATATGTGGGATTTTGAAATAATTATAAATAAATTCAGAATATCCCATTCTATGCGAAAGCATAGGGATGTAATTCACATCAATTTTCTACTTATAAAGATTTTATATGAAGAAGATAAATATTCTGTAGAGTTAAGAAGGATTTATTTGATTTTATTAGGCATTAATTTTCAATTTTATTGCTTCCTTTTCTTTTTTTAAAAAAATTTTAATCAAATTATTTTTAACGATATTGATACACTACTGTGCTGACTATATTTCTACGAAAATCATTTAATTAAAATAAGATAATGGATAGGATAAATAGGATAATACATTTTGGTTAAAATGTAACAATTAACATATATATCTTAAGGATATGGGATTGTGTTAGACAACAAGAATTTCATACTTTTATAAGGAATTATGGTAATTATTTTGTCAACACTATGTTATATAAACTTTTCTTCAGTCGTGAATGATGTATTCTACATACAAGAACTTTATTCAGCTTCCAATTATAAGAAAAGTTGATTCAATCTTTACTATTCCATTTTCTTAAATATTCCCTTAGATAGTGTTTCAGATCATTCAAATTGTCCAACATTATTGAACATTGCATTAACAATCGATGCATCTATTTTGAAGGAATTTGTGACATTACCAGGTCATTATGACATGGAATTTTAAATAAAGAAAGAAAGAAGGATATATGTAACTATATATATATATATATATATATATATATATATGTCTGTGTGTGTGCGTAGTAATTTCCCTTCAATTTAATTAATTTTCTAATGTAGCTTGCATTCTAACTACCTTAGTTATACGTTCATCATTAATTTACAATCTCATTCCTTTAAATCTTTTAATTTAGGAAAGCACGCGGTTTTCAAAAATGTTTAAATCAGCATTTTACACGATTCGAATTAAAAATGGCCACTAAAAGAAATAAATACTTGAATAAAAGACTGGAATAAAAGCCACAGGGGGGCCTACTAGCCACTCTGACTCCAATTAAAATATCTAAAGATTCCTACATCAACTACCATGCGAACTTAATTTCAATTTCTTTCGAACAGGGAAATAACTCTGTCAATTCTTTTACAATTACCACAGTGAGTGGACGTCTGCGGCTGTTCTCGATGTATCTTCCTTTCTATCGTGCGCACACAACTAATTTCCTAATTGTTTGATGTAAAGTCTCCTTTTCATGCCATGACTGCTCTTGACTTAGTACAAAATATGTTTTCAATACAATATTTAAAGAAATACCGTATTACACACATACACACACATTGTGCATATATATATATTACAAACAGGACAACTGAAAGATAAAGGCTAATATTTGAATTTTTTATTTCTTGTCTTTTTATAGATTGTTGATACTTTTTGGGATTTAAAACAAGAAATTTAAATTTATTGCTTTGAATAGTTCAAATATCTCCAAAAGGAAACCTCAAAAGTCGATATACAATCCTAAAATGTAATAGGTAATAGTAGCTGATACTTTCTGAGGAAATATTAAAAATGATTTCATTTTTAATACTGAATTAGATCATGTATGTTACAGAAAACAGTCATTCTTATCTAATAATGCATTTTTCAAGAATTGTGATGAAAAACGATTTTAATTTGATGGAAAATCTGATAGAGATAGTAAAAAAAAATTTCCTTTTTGATAAAAATTTTCTTGTCCGCCGTTCTTCAAATACTAGAGTAATTGGTTGCTTCTTTTTCTTTTTCAATCTCTCGTATTGATTAGTAAATATCAATAATTAATTGTAGATTAAGTTATTTAAATTTTATGTGCATAACGAGTTGTAAAATATAACGGAATATTTAGATGTTAATTAAGTATTTAATTCTTTTAAAAATGCACAATTTTATTTGATTCGAAGAAAATCTAAATTAAGTATTTTGCACGATCACTGATGCAGCTAACAATTATTATCTGTTTGAATCCTAACTGCTTTTTATTTACCAACCCGATTATAAGCAAGTTATTTTTAAAGGTCATTGAGATAAAATAACATAAAATTCTTTTTTCCATCATTACTATGATATCAACTCCAGTGGAATAACAAAACTTTAACGGAAACCTAAAACGATAAACGAATGTAAAAGCATTTTTGCCTTTTCGTTTATCTACTGAGAAACATCTGAATTGTTGCCCATTTAGATTCATCAAGTAGATAACGTCTAACTGTCAAGTATATTGCAGTCGGTTAGGGACAGCGCGGACACGGCGATACAGAACTGGTCCATTCATTCGGACCAAGCTGTGGGAATGAAGGAATTCCCATTATCCAGACTAGTACCTTATCGGAATAGCTTTCTCGCGTCAAGAGGCACAAGTGCCAAATTAGGAGCTGATGGATTTGCCGGAAAGATGCTTCTAATTTCAGCCAGTCATTGCTTCTAAGTAGCTTAAGTTATGGAAAGCTCTGATGGCGGAATCCGTTTCTCGAGGGGGACTAATGTTTATTGCTTTGGGCCCATCGGGTACGATTATGTTATGATTTGTAAAGGCCTCTCGGATTCGTTTATAAGCGTGATAGCCCTGTTTTGATTTAAAAGGTTGCAATTTTTGGAAATTTGAATAATATAATGTAGTCTCTAAGCTCAGAAAATTGTGAAATTACATAAACTTAAAGTAATATTTAATGACAATTAAAGAGGAAATGACTGAAGTACTCTGAGCAATTTCGAATCGCTTTGCATTATTAAGCTGAAATTGAGGGACGGTATATCAATCTGCCTCTAGGGACGAAAAAAAAATGCAATATTTTGGTAGTATGTCACGTAGAATGTCTCGCATTTGAATATATATAAGAAGTTAAGATTTTTAACGGAAGGTTTATTTAAGAAAAATATTAATATTTCTTTCAGTTTTTGGAATTTTTTAAAAATGAGAAGTATTTGAAGCGAGTAATTTTAGCATGAAACCCTATATATATATGTATATATATATATATATGATTAACCATCCTCTCTTTTCTGTATTTTCATATCTTCCTCAATATAAAAAGAATTAATTTTTAAAATTATAGGAAAATCTTTACTTATTAGTTATTAACTTAAAAATTCTAAGACATCCCGAAATCTTTTGAATATTATATATTATAAATTTATAAGGATATAGAAAAGTAAAACTTGAACCAAATTTATCCTTGTAAATTATAATTTGCCATCGGTTGCAATTATATCTAATATTAAGGGGAGTCGGAACCTCCTATACCGATAATGTTAAATTGGCTGTTTTCGATGTACCTTTTCTCAAAATCTATTATAGATACAAGTTTGAAATTTTTTACACAAGTAAAATATATCTGTCTTATAATACTGAAATGAGCTTTTAGCTAATTTTTAATTTTTTATCAATTTACAAAATATTATATCAAACATTGTCAAATTTCACTCTTTTTCCATATAAAAAAATTTGCAAAAAATACATTTTTCAATTTTTTACAAAAAGCTCATTTCAGTATATATTAGCAAGCATTATGAACATGTCCTACAAAAATTACACATATATGAACAGTAGTTTCTTAGAAAAGGTACATCGAACATGAAAAATTCACATTTTGAGATAAATGAGTTTTAACGTAAAAGTACTTACCTATCAAAACATTCCTGCCCCATACTCTAAATTATCCACATTTTTTTTTATTTTATCATCCTCTCTTTTCCTTTTGAGCCTTTTTTCCTTTCTAACATCTTTTGTTTTTTGTAAACAAGAATATCGAGCTTTTAACAGCCTCTCTTTGTCGAGACGTTTCATTGCCTGTATCGTATAGTCACCAGGCTCAATGTTCAATTTTCTCAAAATTTGTAGTTTTGATACATTACCTATATTGAACGAAGATACAGCATCATACGTACCTAAAGAGAGGGCTTCTATATGTACAAAAGTTTTCTTTGGTACACGAGACCATATAACATTATTTACACTTTCATTTGGGTTTTGGGTACAGCCATGCAAACACTTTTTCAATAGTTCTGGATTGGATAAATCCCTAAAAATGGGTCGCATAGCCTCCACAACAGCAACAGGTAAACTGTTTTTATGATGATAGGTTTCCCCAAGCAACTCTGCCTTTCTAAACTTGCACCATGTATCAGCATCTGATGGGCAAAATCCATGCTGAGGTTTTTCATCAGTCGACAGTTTGTGTAAAAATATTGCCCACACGGCTTGTCGCATATCTTTTACACTGGACAAATTTCTTCGAATGGCTAGACCGTAATAGGTTTGTAGACGATCAATTTCTGCTTCTGTCAGCCTGTTTTTGCCAGACAAAGGTTTACCGTCTGAAAGCTTTTGACCTCTCATCTTTGCTTTCAAGCGCCGAAGACGTGTCCCCATTCTCTTCATTACATGTCCAAGACATTCTAATTTTGTCACTGCACACTCGTTCCCATACACATTGTTCTCTACAATGGAATCATATGCTTTCGAATCTCCATCACCTAAGTATCTTGTGTATCGATCGTTGTACTTCGATTCAGAACGGCGAAAAATTGATAGAGCACCTGTCACCTCCATTTTGCCACTATAACCAACAAAATTTCTTTTACAGTTTTGAAGATGCTTAGTTTTGTTCGGACAAATACAATGTTTGGATAATATTTCCACATCAATTACTTTACCTGTATCCACACTTGTAACTGTCACTACACCATTCTTCGAAGAAAAGCCTCGTTTCTGCCAGCTACCATCAACCGCAACAGCAATGTCTCTTCCTCCTTCATTTTCTTCAACAGCTTCATGAACTGCTTCCGCCATACTTTCTTCGCAAGTTTCTCTAGCTGCTTGCAGTAAATTATTATTAAATTTTGTAAATTTTGTAGGTGGTGGTGGAAGATTCATAATACCGCAAAACATTACTGCAGATTCAGCCCCTTTCCCTATGCATCGCATGGCATAAACTAACCTATTATTGACTTCAAAATTATTGTCACACTGCTTAGAATTATAAAAAGTATATTTATAATCACAAGAAGGACATTTTATATCAAACTGAACAGCTTCACCACAGTTTTTTTCATGTTGTAACAATCTAATTCCTTGTTTACCACACTTTAAACATTTTACAGCTTCAAAAAGTGCATAGGCTAAAAGATTGATATCCATAATGACATTCCTAAAACCAGAATAAGTATCATTCGAATATGATGTATCCATATTTTTGACCTTCTTTTCACTGGAAGATACATTTATTTCTTCCTTGGAATGTTTTGCTACATCACTATTTCCTATGGAAGAGTCATTACTTTCACTCACATTTTCACATCTGCCTTTGCTAAAATGTCCTTTCCTTTTTTTAAACACTCTTGTCTTTGATCTAGGCATGATAAAATCGCTTGAAAACAACAATTTAAAATAACTTAGCTATGTGTTTTGATACAAACACTAACTAAAAAGAACAACAAATATTTGTAATAAATCAGTTATATGTTTTGAAACAAACACTAACTAAAATGAACAAGCTCGTAGTAGTCAAACTAAAACGTGCTTATGCAAGTATAAACAAATATCTATCAGTCACAGATACAGTGAAACTTCTTAAGAGCAAATGCAAATAAAAGAAAGGCTCATTTATAACGAAAGTTTAAAAAAATTCATTTAGAGTAGCACATAGTATTATCGTCCAAAAATGAAGTGCGTTGTTTACATTTTTTGGCCCTTTAAATGGGCGTGGCCCCGTTTCAATGCTTATTTAAAACTAAGTTTTTGAAGCTTCTAATTATCGTAGAGATAAAAATAAGGTATCTTTAGAAAGGTGAAAAGCTATACAATTTGGAAATAAAAAAATCTCAAATCATGATTTTTTGAAAAATTTGACGTTCCGACACCCCTTAAATTTGAGGCAAATTAAAAAGAGGACACTAAAATCGGCACATATTTTCGAAAAAATTTGATCTTGTAAGAGTATAAAACTTATTTTGAAATATATTATATAAGAAGTAAAATCACAAAATAAATGAAAGAGAATGTTAAGCAAAATACATAAAGGGCATATTTTCAAGGACATTTTAAATATGTTTGAAGAGAAAAATGTTCTTTTTCTGTAGGGGAGGTATTATTGGAATTTTATTAAATAGAATCATACATACATTATATATAGGACATATATTATAAATCTGAATACTTTAGAAATATATATTAAGTGAGATATAGAAAATAATTATTGTGAGAATGACTTATAAATTCACGTTGTAATTATTTCTGTATGACCAATAGCATTGCCTGTGAATATGGATGCTAGTTGCATTCTAATTTCCAATAATAGATAAGACAAATTCAGAACCAATTTTTCATTCAAATTTACCATCTGAAATAAGTATTTATCTTTCTTAAGTATAATTAATAAATAATAAAATATTTTTTTTAGAATAATACTTTTCAAAAATGAAAGTTTATTATTTGTTACTATATCCAGTTGTCTAATGCTCATGAAAGTGCAGGAAAGATGTTATGCATAATACATGATTTTAAAACTTTAGAAGATTACAGAGGGACGTGTATTTAAGAATCCCAATTTTTAAGCTAATTATTGAAAACGAAATAATTGTGTAATATTTGAAAAAACAAACTATGTACATAGATTTGAAATATATTTTTATTAATGTAGAAATTTATACGAACTTAAGATTTTCAAATAAAATGATAAAAAAACTTATAGTTTCAAATCCCTGTTTGAGACAGTATTTAAAATCATTAGAGTTAATGAACAATAATTATTATTTTAGTATGTTTGTACTTTTTGCAAGAAACATTTGACCTCGTGTTAATAATTCAACATCAGGTTTCAAAAAATCTGAGGCTTGATATAAATCTATGTAATGATAAAAATCTAATTTTTATGTAATTTTTCTGCTATAATTTCATGACTTTTGTAAAAAATACATTAAATTTAATAATATTGCTAACGTAAGCCTTCAATCTAGAGAGACACGAGTTACTCGTGCTTCCTCCCATTCAAATTTCACATAAATTTATTCCCCCTCGAAACAAAGTCACTCATGAAATTTGAAGCCTTATAATAAGACTTACCTTCACCGAATTTCAATAGTCGGCTTTAACAACCTTCCTCTTTCCCTTATACTAAGTCCGACAGAGCGGAAATTCCTCCAGATGGAGAGATTCAATTTGATTTCTATTCGCTAGAAGGAAATTGCAACAATGGCCAGGATCCGCCGCTTTAGAAGAGTGGATGGTATTTACAAAATGCTAATTAAAGGACAATTATATTCGAAGAGGAAAGTATTTGAATTGCATTTGCTAAAAGGGAGCACCTGAACAACTTAGATAGTTTGTATCAACACAATCGTGATCAGAAATGGTGATTTTCTAACATTGCCATCGTTGCAAAGAGGGCTGCGAACTGGTGACATTTTTACCTTGCGTTTTCGATCATGGAATACAATTAGGAGTTTGTGTTAAGAATAATTAATTTATGGATTTCTATCAAAATGAAAAGGAGGGATAGTTGAAATTAAAGAAGAATCAAATAAATGCGTTTTAAAATCCCTAATTATTACCGTGTAAAGTTTTAACGATGTTTAATTTTGTTTGCACAGCTTAATTAAGCTAATTACCAAACAATATATTTTAAAGAAATACTTCGTCTTCAATCAACTTTATCTTTAGTAGGAAGTTGTTTGTTTGATTACTGTTACTGTTTTAAATTAATTTATAAGCTATTTGTTTAATTTTTTTATGTTTGCAATGTTTTGAAAAGCAGATCTTACCATAAAAAAATTTCAAATCAAGGTATAATAGTCTCTCTTTCTAAATATCTCATAAAATCAGTCAATCAAAATTTTAACCCAATGCTTTACTTATTAAAAGGTTGTGCAATTTAAATTTCAAACAATATCGTCAAGAACGTTTATGTACTAATTAACCAACATTATGAACATCAATTTATGTAAAAAGTAGAAAAATATGTTCAATAAAATAACGAAAAATAATACAATGAATAAATAATATAGCGAAAGCCTTTTTTTAATATTAAATTATTAATGTAAATGAATTTGAATGTCTAACATTAATTTGAAAACTATTAAATTTTTTTAATGTTTTGCATCGCTATATTAAATTCTAGTATTGGTATTTTTAAAAACATTATATATTTTGTTAGATAGAGATCTTAACAGAAAATTTCCTTTAAAAAAACCTGAGTCAACTTACACTCTTATCGAACGTTACAAAAATAATAAGTTCTTCAATAAAGCACTGAAATTAATTAATAAAAATACTTTCTTAATACTATGATTTATTTTCGTTGTACATTTGTGCAGATGCTCAAATTATTTACAATAGATAATTGTTCAAAAATATTACGATTAAACATTTGCTAAAATTCCTTCAATTCTGAGATATTTTTATTCAAAACAAAAACACAAAGTCCACTTTAACAGAACTGGATTCAAACAAGCTAAGCCTGGAGTGTTTTTATAGAATTGTGTGGTTGCTCAAATGTATTATATAAAAAATAAACATTTTAATAATGCTGTGATCCAGCTAAATCCTTGACAATTGTGATATAAAAGGTATTATAAGCTATGTTTTATATAACTTTAAAATAACATACACGAAAGCAATCCTATTTAGAAAATATGTTGACACGTTTTGTCATAAAGTGTAATTAGAAAGCTTTAGAGCTTAAAAAAATATATTAAAATGCGGATTTGGTTTGAAGAAAATAAATGAATTTTTTTTTATTTTTAGGAAAACATTAAATAAAATTCAAAGCATTCATAAGATTTAAAATACATCAATATAATTTTTTTACAGAAATGAATGTAATTATTTGCATTTACTTGTATACCGTAAAAATTACTATTCATTTAAATTATGGCTGGCACACACATTCTTAAAAAAGAACATGATACGTTCTTTCATTTATGGACTTTAAATCTGTACTCTATGTATATAACTGCGCTTTGTTTGATACTACATGTGAATGATAATATTCCAATCAGTTTAGCCTGTGAATTTAGATATTATTGAGTAGAATATTTCATAGTTTAATTTCAAGTATTAACCTGTTTTAATTTCTTTCGAAAGACAAAGAAAATTCAAATTACGTATCGGTTTTGAATAAATACTTATTATTTGATTTCAAAATATACATATATACCCAGATTTTTCAAATATTTAGAATAAAAATTAGCTGAAATAATGACAAAAAAAATGAAAGGAAACCATGATAGTAATTTTCTCATTTAATACTGAAGTATGGTTTTATTATTATTTCAGAAAAAGACTTTCAAATAAATTTCAGTGTTTTGTTTCCTTTCTCGAAAATATAATTGACGTTTTCTTATAAAATGAAACAATATTTTAATCCTTAATCAATAACCAAAATTAGCTCTTACTTATGTATCCCAATAAAGTAATACAAAGATGAAAAAAAAAAACTTCCTAAGTATTTCCTTCACAAAAACTAAGTGCACTGCTTTCCTTTATAGAAATAGACGATGCATTTTTTACGTCTCGTTCTGCGACATTAATAAAATTTTGAACATTCGTTAAAAGATCTAAGTAATTGCTTCCTAATATTCTTCCCTTTTTTTTCACGGTTGCCGGCATCTTAATAACTTAAAAGGTATTCTTGGGTGTGTCACGTACTTTAATGTGTCGCATTGGTATAATGAATAAGAGGGGCGGCTAAAATGAAGGGAACGACAGATAATGACGGAGGACGTCTTTTCATCTTCATTTTACGAAAGAATCTGACAATATTCACTGTCACATATGTCATTCTTAAATAAATCATGAGAGATAGTTTAAAAGAATGTTCTACGGTTAAGAACTGTTATTCAAAATATTTCTTTTCTACTTGTTTTGAAACATGATGGATAGTTGGAATGACAAAGCATTTATCGAAAGATGTTAAAATTGGTGTGATTGAGAAACAAAAGAAATTAGGAGTCCTCATTTAAAGTAAACGTTTCAAGAATGCGTGCGGAGGTATTTATTTACATATAATACTTGAATAATGTTATTCTTGAAAAATTTGAAACGCATATTTAAATTAAAAAACTGTTTTAAGAAAACATTTTATTAGCTGTACATGTTCATTATTTTTCTATCGAATCATTTTTCTTTGAAGTGATAGTGTTATTTTGTATGTAAAGCAATTTAATATGCAGATGGAATTTGATGATAATAAAGCTTTATTGTATTTAAATCACCAAAAGTATATCAAATGTTTTATTGTAATGTTGCTGCTTCATTTGTGAGTTATAATACGTAAGTGGCTATTTAGAAATGTATATTCTTTTTTCAATTTTTTTTCACAATCTTTCTAAATTCAATTACCAGTTTTCTTTTTCAGAAAAAAATTTTAGAGAATGATTATTTTTTTTTTATCTTCAAGGAATTTCATTCCATATTTTATTTATTTATTTTGATTATTATATATATATATATATATCACTTATAAGTTTGTTTATATATATATGTATATATATATATATATATATATATATATATATATATATATATATAAACAAACTTATAAGTGATAATAAATGAAATATATCTTTCTTTTTATTTAAATATTTTTAACGCCTATCCTTTTCCTCTATTTTAACTATATAAATTTTCTCTTTAGAATCGCATGTGTTATGTTAACATCGCGACCCTCATTTTTAAAATCCCTGAATTAATAAAATTATTTCGAGGAACACCTCCTTCTTTCTAGTTAATATATATGAATGATCTGCTCCTTCTAATGATCTTTTCTTCTGCGTTGATACTTGACGGGTGGGCCACGCAGCCTCCCTTTTTTTTTTCGTCACGGCTGAACAATGTCCCTAAAAGAAATTCTTTGAAGCATTACCTAAATTATCATCATTATCGGAAAAATTACATAGATTTATTAGCACGAAATAGCTGTCGATTATTTATTCCGTTTTATCGACAACATTACATTATCAAAACGTCAGAAAAGTTGACAGAGATGGTCTTACAATAAAGTCTCTAGGATAAGACTTATGCAACAGAAACTCACCGGATTTCAACAAATATTTTGTGGGATATGAAGAGGAAAAAAAATCTAAGGTTTTATTCCTTTAGAAAGGCGTATTCATAACTTTTGCAAATGTAGAAGAAAAACTTCAAACATGCAAGAAAAACATCTATATCCAATAACTATAATCAGGCTATTTAAAAATGCATGATTTTTCGGAAGAAAAAAAAACAGAAGAAAAGTTTGAAATAATTTTTATTTCATATCTTCAAAGTAAATTATGCTTCCGATCCCGTGCATGAAACAATGAAGGAAAACAATGTTTATTAATTTAAATGTTTTTTAATTTTGTGTTACAATTGAAAATATTGTTGTTTTCATTTATTTAGGATTTTAACACTTTCTTTTTTGGTACAAGTTTTGAACTGTGAAAGTTGATTTGCTTTTTAATTGTGTTAATTGACCATTTCGTAATTATAAATTTTTAAATTTTGATCTTTAGTTCATGTATAATATTTTGATATTTATATTGTTAAAAAAATTTTAATTTTAATTTTTTAAAACTATATGTAAACTAAATTCACTCTCTTATAGATGTAATATCAAATAAAGCAAAAATTCAAAAATAAATAATGTTTAATGCATCATTGTAAGGAATGTCTGACATATTAATTATTGGTTTGATGGTTTTTCTAGAAATGTCCTTGAAAAGTAAAGAATACCTAAGCATAAGTGAAAAACAAGTCAATGAAGCAAAATTACTATTATTCTCACACCTTTGAGAGGGGGACATATTCTGCTCTATATTTGTTCATTGGGAATAAATGTGAATAAAAATACAGTAAATAATAAAAAAAAAACAGAAAAGTGATTGAGGTTTTGTTTTTGACGAAAAATATAATGAGTTTTACTTCTAAACTTACCATCTGTATCCTGTTGAAGAAAGATATTAAAGGTTAGATACGGAAATCATTTTGGACCAGTTCAATGAATGAAATAAATCCCCATTCCACTTTATAAGTTAAACTTTCTTAAACAATTTATTTTTTGTTGGGAGCAAATTTTTGCTTTATTTACATAAATTCAATGCAGTATTTTTCAGGAACATATATTTTTGATCCTATATTTATATTTATTATGTTTTGTAAATATACCAAGATCATTTCAATATTATCAAGATAATTTTAATATATATTTCAAGGGCTTTTCAAGGATATTTACTTCTGCAAAGAAAGCAAACCCAAAAACTATATATTTCAAATGTTTAATTAAGCTTGAATAAATATACTTATTTTAATTTTTACAATTGCATATTTTAATTTTAGTGCCCCATGTTACAAATATTATTTTTTAAAAGTATTGAATCTGTTTGATACAATTGCCTAAATTGATGTTTTTTTTAAGAAAATGTTATACATTCCAGGACCGCTATCCGATGAAAATTCACGAAAATTTTGCTGTTTGAAATTGTAAGGAAGCCGGAATGATGCGTAATATAAATATTTGCTTTTATAACAAATTATTGTAATATGATTGCTTCATGCTATAGATATTAAGTTTGGAAATATTCTGAATATTTAATCCATTCGCATAAGATGTTTTTTTTTAATTGTTCCCCACCTTCACCAAGAGTTAAAATAATTTATAATGTTGTTAAAAAAACTAATAACCGAGTTTCCATCATCATTTGGTCCTCAATAACTCTGGCCAAGAAATTGTACGAGTATTGATGAAGGGGAAAACTGTGATAATAAAAATAATTTATAAATTTTATTTAATTATTCTTAACAAAAAAAATTCTTTTTTATTTTAACTATTGTGATTCCCTCTTTGGAGCCATGCATGTTCTGTTAAATTCGCCAGCTCTAAATTTAAAACCAACTCACTAACAAACCTATTTCGGATAATTTTTTTCTTGGTTAAAATATATAAACTTTCTCGATCTAATAATTACTCCTTTTTTCTGCTCTCACTTGCTGCGTCACCCACGTGTCTTCGCGTGTTTTTTCATCACTGGTGGACAATGTCTCAAAAAGTAATTTTCTTCAAACATCACCTAAGTTATTATCATGATCGAAGGAATTACAAGGATTTAATGCTCGTAAATAACTTTCATTGATTTGTTTTATTTCATTAATTACAATGTGACATAATTATGGTGCCACAAAAGTTGCCAAAGAAGATCTTACACATACATCCATATAAAATATATTGTGATATTTAAAATAATTCAAACTTAATAAAATCTAATCAAATAAAGCATGAATATCACGAAATGTCTGATAGCTAAAAGTGAATTAGATGTTTCTAAAAATATTTTGTCTTTTCTTACTGAAATTGGAGGTTGACTTACTCAAAATTATAGATAATATCTCTAATTTTGGATGTAACTTATAACTTAGCTTTTCTTTAATGATATTGTAATTAAAAATATTAAACTTTGTAAGTTCTAGAACTACATTTGTAGTAATACTTCTCGTTGCCCTTGAACATAGGCATATGTTTATATATATGGAGGGATAATTATTTACATATTGTACTGAAATGTGCATAGTATCCTAATGTCTTAACAAATCTAAAATAGTGATAAATGTGATTACAATTGTTTAATGTTCAATTATAATAGTATGCTTTCAAAATAATGAATGACTATTAAATATATGGTTGTATTGTAAAATGTCATTGAATATATTCTCTTCTTTTTCTTTCTAATGACATTCTAATTGCGTTTACTTCTATTAAGAATTTAGGTAAAAACCTACATATTTATCTGAGATAAAATAACAACTTGTTAGTTACATAATGTCCTTAGAAACTTGGGTTTTGTATTGATGTATTCTAGATAAGTTTTTATTCTGTCTTTTCTTCTGAGGTAACAAATAATAGTTTCTTCCTCAGAATCACGTGCAGACATCTTTGTCGACCGCTGAAAATTACCGCAGCAGGGAAGAAAACAGAGAAATTCAATCAGCGTAATGACTTATTCATAAGAATTCCTTTCGCAGCGTTAAGTCGGTTAAAAAAAGAACAAAAAAATAGGACCTTTAACTTATTAATGATGGAGGATAAACGCCTCACGAAAGTCTTTGTTATCAACCGTGTCAATTAAATCAAACGGAAGAAAATGTTTTTTGTGTTTTCCTAGGTGTTTACTAAGCTAATACAAAAGCTGGGATTTTTCAAGCATTTTTTAATTTGCCTCGATAATATTTGCGATAAATTTCAAGAGTTCAATGGTTTTTGTTTCATCAAGCGTACTGAGTAATTGTAAATTTACAAGATACATAAAAACTTGTTTCTTAATTTCGAGTTTCACATTATATTTGCAACTTTATTTTTCCTTAATATCAGCAAATTAAGTTTTAATTTTTCTTTATTAGTTACATCATAATACTTCTCGTATTCACTTCCATAGGATTTCTCAGTTAATGGAATCATAGATTTTTGTCTCATTTTTTTCTAAAAGTGCTTTACCTTGTTTTTGAAAGGCTTTGATTAACTACTCTAAATTATTTAAAATTCCCTAAATAAATAAATAAATCTTACAATACATAAGTATTGTGCTATATATTCCTGTAACTTTACGATTCCTAATTGTCAAAGGAAACGAATATTCTATGCATTTTAGTATACGTTTAAATTAGCTTTCAGCTTCACAACAGATTTACTTAATTTCAACTTGATATATATATATATCATAGAACAAAAATTCTGCTAATATTCTTGTTTATGAAATATAAAGTTATATTTTTCATTTATCTGTAATGCATGTAATATATGAAACATTTACTTTCTGTGTAATATTCTTATGCATTCGAAATTTATGTATCTTTATTTCTGTTTGTTAACTTTCACTAAACTTTATCATTTATTTCTATTTTTATTTTATCTTTTAAATGCTATGTATCCTGCTCTGCTGAAAGCGTAAATTGAAGAGCAATCACGGAAATAAGATAACAAAGACTGTATGAAAAAATCCGGAATATTATGAATATTTTTCAATCAGAGGAAATAGTGGAACTTCTTTTAATTCTTATATTTTAAATATAAACTTGATAATATTTGAATGGAAAAATAAATGTTTGAATGTCTATAGAATAAAATTATTTACTAGAACTTTAAACGATTTTTCTCACGTTTTTCTCTACACTTGACTTTATGGGGTTTTATGACGTTATTTGATACAAGAACCTCAACTTCTGAGTTGTGTTAATTTGCTTTGTGATATAAATTGAAATGCATTGAATAGGATATAGGAGGTTGGGAAATTTATTAATAATAGAGAGTAAACATGAGTTGAAAGGTTTGAATAGCGCAGTTGTCCTTTTTATGGAAAGAAAAGATCATTATCACACTTGAAGTTTAGTTTTACGTAATTTGGAAACCTTATTTAATCGTATGCAGCTTACAAGTTTTATTATTGATTCGGATCCATTTTGCACAATATTTTTAAGATAAATATAATTTTATTATATTAATCTTTAAGAGTGGATGCGTGAGGGGTTTCACCCCGCATTCGAAACACCCTTATTAATTTTTGATTAGTTTTCAATGAGATTAAAAATATGTTACAGATTTGACAGTTTGATTACTGGCGACTGAACTTTAAGTGAAATAATATGCATCAAATATTAGGTATTAAAGTCAGAGCGTCAAAATACTCGCTTAACTCAAAGGTTACCCTTTAAAGCTGTGGTGGAATATTTATATTACTTTGTTACAACAAATTTTTCAAACACATGATAAGTAATTTTCCTTTCAATATTACAAAGTATTTAAAAAAAATTTCTTATATAGTACACACACAAATTCTATGGTGCCGAAATTTTAATAACATACAAAAACTTTCAAATTCCTTTATTGGCAAAATTAAAATTATTTTCGTCCATTTCAATTTAAGGAACTTCGGAAAATAGTCAAAATAAGAAGTTAATTTCTGATCCAAAATATAAAAAATGCAACTAATATATAATTAGAAATAACATTCAAGTATTTAATAATGGCCTTAGTTTTTTTCTTTTTTTTTATAGTGATCTTCACGGTTTATGCGCTTCATTTGAACAAGGCTTAAATATATTTAAATAATCAAAAATTGTGATAGGAATTATATGTTAAATACTTTTTTTTCTCATAAGGTTTAAATAATAACGCTTATAAGTTTATTGTATTGTATAAGTATCACATATCACACGTTAAAATATTATTTTGGATATGAATTAATTTTTAATTTGCATTTTGTAGAAACAAATTTTTACTTTAAAATTCAAAAAAGGAATTTTGTTAAATTCAAAAACCGTTTATTCTCTCAACACAAATCTGACATTTTGCTTGATGTAAAGAATATCCATGACTAAGCATGACTTAAAAAAGAACAATACAATATCTTCTATAAACAATTTATATCTAGATAACATGAAATTCAAAATAACATGTATAAAATGTTAGAAAAATACTTATTCTGAATTTTTGAAGAGATGTGCTTTGCGCTTTACCAAGAAAGGTGAAACTTTTGCAATCATGTCTTTTTAAAAATTTTAAAAAAGTAATAGTTTATTCTACACATTTGCATATCTTTTAATTCTTTAAATTTGTTAGGAAGTATTCGTAAGTATTGAAACGTTATTTAACCCTCAATAATGTCAGAAAATAAAATAAACTCACGAAAATTAATTAATAAATATTAAATGGAAGTTTCATAACAAGAATAAGGGGAAAATGTATAAAATAAATTCAGCGAAATATCGGATTTGTTGTGTTTTATACATGTATATAGCTTATGATGTACTCTTGCGAAGCGTTTCATAAATATTTCTCAATTAATTATTTATTTCTCAAAGGAAATTTGAAAATGGCTTAGAGCTAAATTAAAGACCCTGAAAACATTGTAAAATCTGAATTTCTTACTTCGATTCTCACACTTTTAAACAATTTTCATCATTAGTTTTTCGTATCAGTAAAATGTCTACTGATTTACTATAAGCATTTCAATTTTCAAAAAACGGTGTGTTAGGTGATTAAATGCTAAGTAAGTAAAAACACAGTTTAGCTATCCATTCATTTCCCAAGAAAATATTAATAAAAGTACGAATGCTTGATTTTGTCGTTGAAATAAAATGTATCCTTATCTCTTAGTAAGGAAATGCATATACTTTCGAAAACTGTTTTATCTGTTATGTCTCATCATATGGATATTTAGGAAGTCTTAATTAGTTACAAGAGGTGATAGATAGATATTAGATACAAATTGTTGTAATTAATTTATGGTCCCAAGTCCTCAATAACAGCTGTGTGTTTAGATGAAATAAAATATTTATTTAAAGTAAATCACACGGATTACCTAAATTTATGTAAAATGTATATAACCCAATTGGAGCATTTGTTGAAACTGAGACATTTTTTGTGATGGTTTGTGTAGACTACAAAATTTAGAGTTGATTTACTCCTGACTCTTTTCATTACATGATCAAATTAAAATTGTTTCACATTTTAAAAATATACAAGAAACAAATAAAATCCACCGGTATTGATATTATATATATATATTTCTTATTATTAAGAAAAAATAAGCCTTTTAAGAAGAGGAAACAATGCGAAGTATCTGAAAAAATACATAAGTGTTTTAAAATACAGTTCCTTTTAGGAATGATTTGTAAGTAAATGAATAGGATTATGTGAAAATACTTTTACAACAAAAGGTTTGACAGCATGCAAAATTTCAGTTACATGATATGAAACATGAAATGCAATTCAGTAATAAATACTGATTTTACACGAATGTTTTTGATCACAGAAACATACATAATTTTACAATTAGTGACTTAAAGAGAAGTATTTTTTATTTTTATGATCATCTGATTTGAAATTAACATATAGCAATATTAATTGGGACCATTATGTAAAAACAATTTCTTCTTTCTATTCAACTTACCTTAACAAGCACGGCATGAATGTAATAGAAAAAAATTCTATGATTTTTTTAACTATTATATATATATATATATATATATATATATATATGTGTGTGTGTGTGTGTGTGTGTATGTGTGTGTCTATGTATGTGTATGTATATAATTCACTGAGAATCGTTTCATTTAAAATCTGCGAAGTTAAATGCAAATGCAGTGGCAAGTGTGTAACCGTAACAGAATCTAATAAAATAATATTAATATGATAAGGTTCAGTTTAACTCTTGTATGACATTAGCATGCCATATATGCATGTTTTGAAATGTTTCCTTATAAAATGTTACATTTTTATCATAAAGCATTGCATAAAAAAGAAAAAAAATAAATCATTATATTTAGAAGTATTTGTTTTTCTGACGCCATTGAAAGAATCTAAATGTAACAACAGATGATCTTCAAACCTTTTAAGACAGATAAAAATTCACAAATACCTAGAGTTTCATGCATATGATTTGAATTCTTCTTTAGAAAAAGCCTAATATAGTATTTTAACAGTATCCTTGAACTACAAGATCCTTTAACTCGGAGAAAATGGTTTGGAAATGTTATTTAACATTAACCTCTCTGCTTCAATCCGAATAAAATTCTCTGTTCTTCGTTCCGTATAAATACGTAGAAACTGTTGAGGTCATTTATGAAATTTAAATGGTGCTATCATGAATTATGATCATGGTATATATTTGTATTTTTGTTTTCAAATAGGAGGGAGAAACTGATAATTATTATATTTGAAGTTGTCATCCCCTGATGAATAAAAGGAATGGGAATTTACAATATATGTGTCATCTGCTGAGAAAATTCATAGTATCATTTTTTAAAAATTCTCCTGATTAAACGTTCATAGACATTTCTTTGGATTGAAATCGAAAATATAATAAATGATCTAGATTTTGTTTCAGCACATTTTCACTTCGAGCAAGATTTCCCGCCAGATAAATCTTTATGTTTCTCTTTCACCATTTATCTTTGATGATGAATTTTGAATGTGTCATTATTTTCTCTTCTCCCAAAAGATGTATAGTTAAACTTAATTTAAAGAGAAAATTAAAAATTTGCTTTTCAAAGAATGGAATTTTTAAATAGTAAATTAAATTTTACAGCATAACCTTATTTATTCTTATTAATAACAGAAATAAAAAAAAAGTCATGAGAAGCGTTCAAACAAGTGTTTTGATGAGATGGTATTGGAAAATAGGCAATACCAGGTTCACTCCCAAGAAAGGATAGATAACTTTTTAAATGAAAATAAACTACACAACATAAGAACATAATAATATTTTGAGAGCAAATTGAGATTCTTGTATAGCGTCTTGCGTTGTGCTCTACCGAAAGATAAGAAAGGGGAAAGAATGAACAAAAATATATTAAGATGATTCTACTCTATAATGTTTGCATTCATCTTCATTGTGCAGGAACGAAGTTTTAAATTGAATATTATCGTCATTTATAACTGGTGAACAAGAAAGGGATAAAATGATGACATGATTAAGAATACATTGTAATTTTTTGCAATTGAATATAATTCGAAGTATCTATACTGAATGCATTCTATTACTTGTACTTCTAAGCAACCAAACACATTTAGCGGAATTTAAATCCAGATAATAATAAAAATAAGGTTAAAAATTATTAAAAATAACTTTATGGATGACAATCCAGGTTGAAAAAGAATGCACGATACGTATAATAAACCATATTTAAACATAAATATTGAATCTAAATGATGAGTTATTGAATAAATAATTAATAAATAAATTATAATTTTTTTAAATTATAAATGTATTTAAAATTTGTACATTCCACTCATAAGAAGTTAAAAATACTAATTAATCTCTCTCTGTGTGTGATAGTGTCATATAAAGGTGTAATAATAGTTCCCTTTTAACAAATCAGTTATTATAAATAAAAGGAGAAATAAATTAAAGTCGAATACTTATATAAATTTTCGATTATAAATGAATAATTTGATAATGTTAATTATTAATTTGCTTTTAATGGCCAAACAAATTTATGTTATATTTATATTAATTTTTATTAGATCATTTTTGAATTTGAATTATTCTCAATAAGTGCTAAGAATTTCAAAGATGAAACATAAGGAAAAAACAGTAAGCGTTTGTCTACTTTTTTTTTAGCAAAATTCAATAATTATAAATGAAAAATATATCTGTAATTTTCTGTAAAATAAAATACCATTTCTATAAAAAAAAAAGCATAAAATTACATTTAGTTTTGTTTCCTTCTTAAAAATCCTTAAAAGATATTATATATATATGACATCTTCATCTATTCTTCTATCATAGAATGAACCAACCTAGATTGCAACCTGGAGAGGAAAAATGGATGGAATTTGTTGGTTATTTGATACGCATATGATACACTTTTATTAGAAAACCATTTAGAGAAATTTACTTTTGATGAGATTTTAAAATTTGGTGTAAATGTGGCATAAAATTAACATTCACTAATTTGTATCTTGCATAGCAACTGCCTTATTAGGGCCATAATTCTCAATGTACGATTCCAAGCAAATTTCCCCCATTTTCAGCATTTTCTCTAATTTTGCTAAAAGATTGTTGATGTGCTGTCATGTCCTCCCATGAGAAACTCTCCATCACACCTTCTTGTTGTAAAACGCAGTGCAAATCTATAAGCTCTTCAGTGGGTAGCTTTTATCTGTGCTCTTCCACAACTCATTGATATCATTGTAAACCAACAAAATAATGTGGCCAAAAACGTTATCTTTTTATTACAGGCTCTCCAGGAATAGAACACAGGCTTGGAAATGTGTGTTATTACACTAAAATACCAGATGAATGATTGCTAAACACTAACTGATGAAACAGGTGGACATTGCGGGAATTCGCTTTCCTTCGTTACTAGTCATGCGAAATGAAGTTTGTTAAGCAATTCATTTTTTATTATTTGTTTTTCTTGGGGTGTGAATTAGTCCTTATGATATATCCTATATTTATATATGGGAGGTCAATTTCGCTGAAGCTGGCGAACTCACTAGAAGGCGCTAATTCTATATAGAAGGTTCCAGTGCGAAACAATGGAGAGACGGGGCTGGGAAGCAAGCGTGGAAGGACGAGGGAAGTCCATAAGATATGCTGGGACATATAGATGGACAGGAGCCATCCAGAGCTAAGGAATTAGAGATACTGTGAGCGCAAGGTTACTGTACTGTAATTGTGTAGTAGTTTTAGTCAATTATGGAAAATTGTTGAGAATTATATGTATAATAAGTGCACAGGTGCTATCTGTATGTTTTAGTTCAATTTGTAAATGTTTTCATCCTAAATCCAATAAATAAATTAAGCGGTCCTATGTAAGTTATTAAAACATCCGCAAATAACAAAGCAAAATATTTAAGAATGCAGTAGAAATGCTTAGGTATGCGGAAAAAAAGAGGATTTAATTGAACTTTTAAAAGAAATTGAGGATACATCCATTGACGGTTTAAATGTTTGAAAATTTGAAATACTAAGTGGTTTAAAGAAGAACCAAAATAAGTCTCCGATCGGCTAAACTTTATAGTTCAGGAACGAAAACATGAAGAAGAAATAAATTTAGAGTTAGAGAAAAAACAAATGGGAGAAATTCGTTGTTTAAAATTAGTACAACTGGAAAAACAATTTGGATTTGTAAAAATTTGCAGTTAAAACTCGCATCAAATAGATTGAACGACAAATGAGATTTCAAATGAAACCATCGGAAGCTATTCGAAGCCCATAGAAGCATGTCCACAACGATTGAGGTAGAACCCAATAAACAACTTAGTTTCTTCGTGAAAAAAAGGAAGGAAGAGGATAAAATTATCAAAAGCCCTAAGAAAACGAGATCCATGGGCGGACATTAGGAGTTCGACAAACTTGTTGAAAAAGATAAACAAGAGTGTCAAGTTACAGGCAGGGACCAGCCGCTGACGGGTCATTACCCTTTAAGCGAGGAGAAGGGTGTTGCGAAAGAGAGACATTCCGCCATTCCGTAGGCTAAGGAACCTTCTTCGGAGTGTTTTTTGCGTAATCCTGCGTTCTAGGATCGGAAACACTCCTCATGATTCTAGTGATGTTTTGGACCGGGACCCAAAAAGAAAATTGAGCGCAACTCAACCTCTACATCAAGGGAAAGAAGCAGATACCTATCACTGGATTAGAAGAGCTCGTGAAAAAGGGTAATATTAAAGCTGTGGAGAATGTTTTCGTGCATCATCTCCCAATCAAAGAACATGAAATCATGGAATTTTTCTTTATAAGTCCTTTAAAGTCTACCTGATGGAAAATGATACCAATTCGAAAACAGATTAGTGCATTGCTACGCACGAGATTTAAGGACAACAAAAGCAAAAATTGTGGAAGTTGAAGAACCAAATATGACATTATCATCAGCGGATCAAATGGAACTTTGGACTGAATATTAGTGAGAAGAAGCGGAATTTTTTGTGATTTGTGTAGTAACTCCTGTTATGTTTTTCTTTTAATTTTATACGTAATCCGGGTTTTAAGTGTAACTGCTTGAGTACATCAGCAGCCCATGTGAAACAGTGTGAGTGATCAATTTTGCTGAAGCCAGATTGCTCACAAGAGGCCGGCACCTCCTGTATAGGCGATGCCGTTGTGAAACAACGGGAAGACGAAGCTGGAATGCAAGCGTGGATGGACGAGGGAAGTCCAGGAGACGCTAATGGGTGCCATCGGGAATTTGTTAGAGCTAAGAAATTAGAGATATCGTGAGAGCAAGGGCGTTGTACTATAAAAGTGAATAATAAAAGATAGTTCGTTCTCAAGGAATTATATGTAGTGTGAGCGTAAGGGCGCTATATGTATGTCTTTGTACAATTTGTAAATATTTTCGCCTTATATCAGATAAATAAACTGTCCATTGTGAATAATTAAGGCGTCCGCATTTATTTAATCATACTCTTACACACACACACACACACACACACACATATATATATATATATATATATATATACATAACTGTCATAAATGATATCTTAATAATAATGAAAATTTTAAAATGCTTACCTATGCAAACAAATGCTTACATATTATAGACCGATGGATTTCCTTTCATGTAAGTTAAGTTTACCATTTCCTACATAAAGCCACAATTTAACTCTAAAAAATACTTTATAAAAATAAATTGGATATTACTTTGAATGAGAAAGCGAAAAAGGATAAATATGAAGTTATAAGTATAAAATAAAACATTATCTTTACTTCGATAAATACTAAGTTTGTATCACTGAATAATATACGTTTGAATGATCGTATTTATTTATTAATACCTTTATTAATATTTACTGATAAAAATGATGTAAGCGTATTTTTTCAAAGATATATGAATTTTTATAATCTTACGGAACACAATTTAATTTAATCGAATATAAATTCATTTATACTTTTAAAATAAATTTCATGCACTTGTTAAAAATTGCTTATCTCTAACAATAAGAAGAGACTTACACTTTATAAAGAACTACTTAAAAATAAAGAACGTATTTGTTTTGAATTTTATTCTAATAAATTAAAACTTTCATTTTATCAAATTACTCGTAAATTTAATAAAAAAAAATTTCAGTTTTATGCAAACAATGAGATTAATAATTCCGTCCTTTTTTTAAAAAAAATAGAGATTTTTATTTAATTACTAACAAATCGTTTTATTAATATTAAATATGAAATATAAACGAAATAATTATATCTAAATATGTTTTTAGTTTGAGTAACAGAGAAGTGAAAAATCGTTATACAAAATAGTATTAGCTTGAGCATTAAAAACAAATAAAATCATTCAGTCACATGAAATAAAAATATGCTTTAAAAATGTTTGCCTATATTTTAGTTTTATAAATGAAGTGCATGAAAATATATGACTGATCGCTTTTAATCCATCACGAAAAATTATTTTATTATAATACTAAGGCAAACCAAAATTGTTTGGGGCAATCTCAGGTATAGTTTTGGTTAAAACTTACATTAGCATCATTTCAAACAAGTAAAAATACTTCATTTTGTGAAATATACTCAGTTTAAGTAATTTCACGAATTAAAAATAAAATAATATAATGAGCTTTAAATCTAAAAGTCCATTTATACCTCTATTGAAGGTCCAAAATCGATCACAAATATCTTTAGCTTTTGAAACCTTTTAGCGTATCACTAAAATTTAAAGATTAATTTCTATTAATCTGCGAAATAATAAGCAATCTCTTTTTTCTGAAGCTTATTTTGCGCCTGCTTCTTTAACTTAGAAATTTAACAATGAAAATACAGCACCAGTAGGTGTCCCTCTTATTTGCCGCTCACGGCTTATCTTCTATGAACAATGCCTTCATTTCAGTAGAAAGTGCTTTCAGATTTGCGGATTAAGGGAAAATTCGAACTCCACTGTGCAAAGAACAATGGCTTTTATCCTAAAACACCCTCTTCACTTGAAGCATTCTCAAAAGAGGCATTCAGTTCTAGTGAAGTGTGTTCTTGACTACCAAAGAAAGAAACGCTTTAAAGTTCTTAGAGTTTCTTATCGACATAAACATAAAATTCTTTTCAAAGAATGCAAATTATAGGGTTATAGTTTAGTTGAATTATACGCTTAATATAGACATAAGAATTTTTATTTGAACTTTAGTAAACAAGTAGAATAAGTACTATTTTTTATTTTATATTTCTCTTGCATTTCCAAAGCTATATATAAAACTAATAAAACCATTTTTAAGAATTGGGATTTTTAATCTAAATTGATTTAAGTATAGAGTGCTGTACGTGGAGTTTAAAACAAAATAATAGGGTAAAAAGTTAAAATATCAAACTAAAAATATTTTCATTTATTATACATATTTCTTATAATCTAGAATCTCTTAACTGAAGGAACAGGAGCAAATTATTTTTAACGAGTAATTAAAATGTCAGAACACTAAACTGATTACTAAAGCAGACAAACACGAAAAAATGCTTCGTAATGAATCTACATGTAACATTAAGAAAGTACATTTTCATTGAAATCATGTAATATATTTGTTAAAATTAACTTCAAAACATAAAAAAAGTCTTGTAAAATAAAATTTTATTTAGAAATGATGTTTTCATATTAAAGTACATTTTAAAAGTCATTTCACATTATTTAAAGTATTTAATATCTAGCTAGCAGTACTGTTTTTGATAAATAATAAAATTTATATTCCTTAAGGGTTTTTTTTATATGAAGAAAAGTGATTTCATTTTTTACTCGAAATGCTGTTTCAGTAAACTGAATTATTATGAATACTTTAAATATAAATAAATCTCAAAATGCTTACGTATCAAGGCTTAAGGGATTAGAGGTGATTGAGAACACAAGCATCATCCTTGTTATGAGACTAAGGCTTGGAATTACATAGTTTATTGCCAAACGTTCATTTTTCATTTTTATTGCGATGTTGATATGTAGGATGTCTTACAAGTTATTGATATTCCTTCTTAAAATTACCTTTGAATATTTTTCAATTATATATATATATATATGTGTGTGTGTGTGTGTGTATGTTATGTGTGTGTGTGTATTCTACAGCCTTAGTCGACTCTAATTTCCTAAATAAATATCAATTATATTAAAATTGTCTCATAGCTGTAAACATAAGAATATTCACGAGAAATCCATTATTATGTGGACAGAAATGTTTAGCTCGCGTTTGCGCTCGCACACATTTTTGGATGTAATTCAGAAGTTTTGTAGTCAGAAGAAATATTTTGAAAACTTTAAAACAGCTTTATAGCTCTTTATAGTACAAATTTCATGCTAATTATTTCGTTAAAATGATTACTCCACTGTTCCAATACAACATTTTTATTTCAAATTTGGGTTTTCCAATAAACAATACAAATGAATTCATGCATTATATTTGAAGATATTTTCCATTGAATGAAAAGATAAACCTGAATTAAAATTACATATATAGAACATAAATAAATACGTATGTAGTTTAATTATTGCTATCTTTAATTTCATCGTTTCGAGAGAAAATATATTACTTTTCACAAAATATACTTTCATTAACGTATGATCGTAATCCATGAAAAAACTTCATGTTATTGCATACACACACAAACATGGATCGTGATATATTAATTATTAGGGCTTTTTGAAAAACTACTTAAGCTTACAAAATTGGTTTAAAGTAAAATATTAACTATATGACTATTATATCAACTAAAATACTATGAACAGAAAAAAAAACCAGTTTTTATCTATAGATATTTTAATGAACTAAAACATTTTATTACGAGAAACAATCTTAATTCAAATCTTATATTATCAAAAAAAAATTTGCTTTTCACTGAAAAGTACAATGGAAATTACTAACAAATATCTAATTAAAAACGACATTTTTTTGATTTCCCTTTCATTTCGCCAATTCAAAATATTTTACTCTCTTTTGGATAACTTACATTTGTTTGTTAAAAGTTTTATTTTTTATGTATTGATATATTTTCTTGAGAATTTAATTAGGAGAAAAATAGTGATGGTGTAAAACTATTTTATTTATTAAATTATATTCACATAACTATTTACACTTTTAAATAAGAACAGTTTTATTCAGTTTGCAATGCAAAAATGTAAAACTTCCTTAAAAAGTCATAAAATTGAACGGAATTTTGAAAACTTAGAAATATAATAAATATTTTAAAAGAAAGGTGGTTTATATTTCTTCTGACCAATAAAAGCAATTATAGATCACTTTTTTAAAATTATTAACATATGTTATAACATTTTAACCCATTATTTACCTTAATTATTATAGGAAAAAAAGAACTGTTTGTTTTTTTAAAAAAAAGAGATTTGATATATTTTTTTCTGCACACAATGAAATATATTTACTAGAAAAATCACTATTTCCTGTTTTTATTAATTTAACTACTTTCCTTTTTCCGATTGCGGAATCCAAATATCAAGTTCTCCTTCGATTTTAAAATAAACAAAATTTATTTTTATTAGACTTTTTGAACCTTTGTAAAAATACCGTCAAAGATATTGATTTCAATAAAATCTGAATCTTTCATATATCCAATGTCTTTCTTTCATGCTGGTATTTTAAAAGAAAAGGAAATTTTTGAAGATAGGATTTTCAGATTGGGGTTTCAGTTTTTTTCTTATAAATATATATATATATATATATATATATATATAACATCCAAAATGTTATGACATTGATATATAATTTTTTTTATTTTCAAATAAATTATTTATTTAATTACGTTTTCTGATTTTTTTTTAAAATGAATTTTGAGACAATAGGATTGAGTTTAAAAATGTGTAGCGAAAATTAAATTAACAATTTTAAACAAGTATTTATATAAACAAGAATAATCACTTAATAATCAAACAAATAGACTATAAAATGGCCAATTCAAAAATAATTACTTTTAGAACCAGGGAAGTGAAAAACTAATTAAAAATAACGTATTCCAAGAATAATTATGCTTTTTTCGAAAATATTTTTATACCAGAAATTAGAAAAAAGGGTTTGGGATTTAAAAATATCTAAATTTTAAGTTAAATCAAATACATGGATGTGGATTGTTTTTCTAAACGATCATATTAATTTGAAGGAATACTAATTTTCATATTTATATTAATGTAATACATAGAAACTTCGTTGAATAACTATGATAACTTAAATTATCAAAAGATATTGGTTATGCTTAAAGGAGATACTTAATCAGAATGTAATTTTTGAGTATTTTAATCACCATCAATTAAATTTCTACTTCATAAACATTCATAATAAATTAATTCTCATTCTATATAATCTTTTTAACTTCAAAAACACATAAAAAATTAAGTAAATTTTCTCATAAATCGAATGCCTTTTTGTCTTTTGTTATTTAACTAATTAATATATTTAATTCAAAAAATATTTTTTTTAGTTATTGTAATTTAGTTGCATGCTTCGCATATAAACTAAAGACGATATCTAAAACAACACAGTTTATGAATTACATCTTATGTTAAAGTTAGTTTGATAATAATAAAATATAATTTTTTACCTTTTTAATAGGCTAAAGTTTTAAGTAAAAAGTTAACATTTTGTTATTAACTAGATAGACAATAGTAATTCCTACTTTTCTATGTAGGCATAAGAGTAGCGTGAGCATAGAAAAATAAAAAAAAATGAAAACATGACAAATATTATTATGAAAATCATTTTCATAAAAATGCGAACTTGTGTTATTTTAAATTTAGGTACTCAGGTATAGTTAGTTAGGCATAGTCTTTTAATAAAGGATAAAAACATTACATTTTTAATTGAATTTTAAATCATATTACTTAATTTGTTGACTAAAAATTAACCAATTTTAAGCATCATAGACGGTTGGTCCATTGCCTATATGCAAAAGGATCTCAAGCATTCTTTTAAAACTAATACCCATCATTTCCATATGCTGGATTGAAGTGGTGCCATTGAAGATCAATCAGCTGAATCAATTGCTAAAGCTTTGATAAACACCTGGTTTTCAAGCTTCAGAATTCGAAGTTGTAATAACAACAGACTAGGACCAGCACTCTTGATAGCCAACTTTTCAGTTCCAAAAATATATTGGTTTTCAGGCGAATACTACAATGGCATATCACCCACAGGTAAATGGCCTCGATAGAGACAACACTGAACGTTGTGCCAGTTTTAAAATGTCACTTCCTGGAACCAAAGCGGCTTAAAGGACGCTTCTTTTATAAATACGTAACTGGAACGAAGCATACCAC
>BMAW01016596.1:460155-522013 GCA_019974015.1 Nephila pilipes | reverse complement strand
AGTAATTATTTCAGTATTTATAGATGTTTTATTTTAATAACATAGTTGTTATATAATTCATTTGATTAGGCAATTATTTTCAAGTGTATAAAACAGTTTATTTAAATTAAAGTAGTAAAATAAACTTAAAAAATGTCCATTATGTTTTCATTTTCCTATTAAGTTTTTGAAATCTATCTCTGAACCTTCTTAATCCAAAAAATCTAAATTACGCAATTAAAATCAACAATAAAATATAACAGAGGAAAATTAAGATAAGTACACATACTTGAAACCATGAAAATCAGGAACCATAAAGCTCGAATCAGATCAAAACTTTTTTTCTTCATTGCCATTTTTGAACACAAAATTGTTTTCTGGGTAAAACACGTGTTTATGACATAAACATAAGCATCACGGTATCTCAGAAACCTGAATACAAAGTTTTAAGTCCCAGACCTCATAAGCATGAGCAAAAGTTTCAAAGCTCTGTTTATTTTTCCTTCAAAGCAAGCACATGGTCTCCGGCTCCATTCAGCAGAGTCGCGTGGATGCAAGCGAACATACCGAATCCCAGGGCGGTAACTGAAGTTAAAATGTATTGTGGAGCAGGCGGAGCTCTCCGTATATCATTCGGGGGCAGTAAGAGCATGCGCCCCGGCTTAAACTGCGCAGTACACCCAAGGAAAACGAAGCGGTGGTCTTGATGCTCGAGAAGGGATCTTTCACAATTTATCTCACCCCCTTCCGATTTTTTTATTCCCCTTTAAAACTCTTTTCCTCTCTTATCAGGGACGTGCTTGAACTGTAATTCATGAACTGCTTGCATCAACTGTAACTCATGTTTGCTATGGATATGCAGAAAATTAATTTCTCCTTACGTTTAGAGAAAAATGTTTCTAAAAACTATTTTTATTAATGTATTTTTCTATCTTCTAGTTTATTTGGCAGTTTTGCAGCATTTTGCTCGAGAAAACACGAGTTGAATGTCAAAGTGAGGAAAAAGGAGCAGGTGTTCTTTTTAAGAACGTTTTAGTTGAAGTATGCTTTCCGTTACACGTGCCGGTTGCTGTGAATTTATTAACATTTTTTTCTTCCTCAAAACTTGTCAAAAAATGAAAATTAATGGTAAAATATAAAAAAACTGGTGGCAATTTAAAAAAGAAATTATTACATTAAAACTTATTTTTACCATGCACTTAACATCCAAAAATTTTGAATTAAAAAAAAACGGATACATTTGTACGCTGATAATAAATTTAGCTTACTTCTGCAAAATATTTTTCTTGCTTTTCCATTTAAAATATATTTTTATCAAAAATCATATCATGCATCCTTCTTTAACGCATGACTTCAAAACAAATTTTTTTAGGAAAAAAAATTGTTTAAGTTAACATATTCCAATGAAGTAACAAAATAAAGAGATATTTTTACAATAGCGTCTGTAATTAGAAATAACTATCTGGATAGTGACAATTCAATAATAAAAATTTCAATTAGGAAGTATGTCTCGAAGACTTAACTTGAATGAAATATGGCGAAAAATAAATAAACAGGCATTTAGAAAAATGCTTTGTCATCCAAATGAAGTAACATTATATCATAAAATATACAAAAAATGGAAGAAAAGTATAAAGAGATTTAAGAAGAATTAAAATAGTTGAAAAATCAGTTCAGTTAAAAAATCACTTTAATTTTGAAATTAATGGTAAGGGCAAGAAAACTGATTACATAGGATAAGGAAATAATAAAATGAGTAATAATTTTTCAATAAATATGAAAAGAATTTTACAAATATAGAATAGATAAAACTAAAAAAAAGAACCAATATTTTACACATACATAAATAATAAAATTAAATATATTTGATTAATATTCATATTAAATGCATTAATTACGTGACATGTAAAAGTTTATACCCCTTTTCTGTGCTTATAACATGATATTATTAATAAATAGAAAAAAAAATATAATTTAAATACAAACGCTTAAAACGCTTTCATATTATTACAAAAGAGTTAAAACACATACTCAAGAATTGCAAGATATGTTTTTGAGCTATAAGGTTACCATGTTAAATATGAGGAGTTCATTAAATTCATTAATCATGGGGAAGATGAATTTCATATTTTTCACAGAAAAATTACCTATCTATTTTATATGAGTTTATGTTCACTCAAAAATTTAACTCATTTTATTTTTCTTTACAAGTATAAATATGTATCCTCGGCACTTGTAACTGCATTCTCATTTAGCTATATAGATACTTAATGAAAAAAAATGTGTTATTTATAAAAGAATAGTATAGTAATAAAAACGAAGGTAAATAAAAGTTTGAAGGCTTGAAAAAAATAGTTTGAATTAGTAGAAAAATTAATTATAAAACGAAAGATTAGCCTATTTTATATATTTCGTTTATCTCTTTATCATGCAATGTAAATGACTGAAGATATATTTTTACTACATTTTAAGCATATTCAAAGAAATTAAGAAACACAAAATGTTTCAATATGTATTTTCAATGAAAAAATATTATTTTTTCAGAGCGGTAATTAATGGAAAAATTATATTTTTGATTAAAAAGAAATTAACCTGAAATGCATTGTAATGCACATAATAACACACAAAATATTGTTTGCATTACTTTAATACATAAAATTCGTAATTTAAAAGTTAAAACAAGTGAGTCTCCTATTTCGATACAGCCAAAATATTCAAGCGAAAAAAACCGAAAGGAGCTTTAAAATAAACAATGTGATGCATGTTTATCTCATATATTGGAAGTGATTAATATAATTGCTCATTTAGACGTTTTTAAGAAAATATTCAATCAATTGTTAGTTGGAGATGCTTCTGTGTCAAACTTATATGAAGCCCATATATTGACTTAAAAATAGAGATATTTAATTTTTGAGCTCGGGAAAAAATATTAAAATGTTTACTTCAAAAAAAGGTAAAAAAAAAGGACTGATTTCACTTATTAACTTTTAAATAATTTCTTTTGTAAAAATTTCGTTCATAAAGCAACAAATAATTATAAACATTCTTAATTTTATTTTCAGGCCAGAAAAGAAAGTAAGACACATCGGAATAATATTATATGATGAAATTTCAAAGAAATAAATACTAAATATAATTTGTGAAGTTTTCATCCAAATTATCGAAATTCATTAATATGATGAAATTTTGTTCATTGAAAATAACAAATGTAAGTAAATTTAAAATTGAAGAGTTACACTTTATTTTAGAAAATAAGTACAAGTCTTCTGAAATACAAACAATATGAAAAATGCGATTTCATAAGGAATTATAATAAATCCACATGCAATCAGGATTAATTTTTAAAATATCTATAACCTTAGACATATTTTAAAGTGAAAAATTAACAATTCTTAGAATTTTACGTATGTTATTGAGTAACAACATATGATAACTAATTATTTATATTATCTGTAATCAATTAGAACTTGTTACATAATAAGTGAAGAAAAATCTCTAATCCTCCTAGAAATTAATTAGAAAACTATCTATACTCCGAGGGGGGGGTTGTAGAATGTACTGAATATAAAATCTAAAATGTGTTTTGTTTAACTTATAGTATGCCCTGTTCTGATTTAGCTAAAACAGATCGAAATTATTTGGAACATTTAAAATGCTAAGAACTTAGAAACGCAATTACAATCTTTTCATTTAAATAACAGAATAGCAATTTAAATCATAAGTTAAAATATCTGACAGAGGAAAAAAGAAGTTCAAATCATGATATTGATTTTTTTTTCTGACTAGAACAAAATGTGATAGCGGAATATATTGTATAAAAATACTTCAGAAACAATGTATCAAAAAACTGAGCAGCCATTCGCAAAAATAAAAAAAATCACGTTTTACTTCCAATAGCACAAAAGTTTTACTACATCACAGCAAGTCTAAAAAATGATCCAGACTATCAAAAGGAAAAAAAAAATTGTTATTGACTTTAAGAGAGAGAAAACATTTTTTTCCGAACCAAATAATACGAGTATAAAACTAAATTAAATATAAATATCTTTATCCATAAATAAAATTATTAAATACAAATATATCTTTAGGATAAATACCTGACTCCTATAAAATAACACAAATTAATCAAAAATATTGATTATATCTTTGATACAGCTATAAATGTCATATAAACATTCTCTGAAACTCCTTAAAACACTTTTGAAATATTGTTTGTGATTGTCTTAACGAATTCGGATCTTTCATAAACTGAATATAAGTAATGGATTAAAAAGAAAATATATTGAAAATTATTAAATAAATTAAATTCCAATAACTTTAGAAAAAACTTCATATTTATTAGATAAGAAAACGAAAAAATTAAAGTAAGAAAGATATCAGATTCCTACGGTTATAAATTTGCTTTGTTTTATTAACAAAATATATTTTACTTGATTCAGTTTCTTCAGAACATTTTTTCTTTCAGCTATTGTCAAGTATTTAATTTACCACATGCCTTTTCCCCCCCAAACATATTATGTTCCATTATTTTACTGTTCATAATGTTTTTCATAATTTTTTCCTATTGTCAAGAAACAAACAGGAAAGTTCGTTGTACTAAAAAAATATTTTTTTTTACACAAGTACGAAATAAAAAAAAAAATGTTTTCCATTCAGAAATGGTTAATATTTAAAACAACAATATGAAATGGAGTTCCTAAATAGAAAAGTATGAGTTAAAATGTGAAAAAAAATGTGTATTTAATTATTTTTTTATCACTATATATAATGGATTAAGAAATAATTCAATCTTGAAGAATGTTTAAAATCCTTTCATCTCTATACTTAAAATTAAATAATCAATTGTCTTATTTGAGTGGTTGTTTATTAACGTCTCCCTTGATAGCAACATGATGAATATTGTCCACGGATATGTAGTTTTCGATCTCAAGTAAGTGAAAAGGTCAAAATCTGAGCTAGCACCTCCATTTTCAAGCTTCTACACCACACATCGTTGTGAAGACTTAGAGACTCGGCAATTTAATGTGCATTAGCTTTGCTATACGTCGTTAGTGGCATCATGACTTGAACCCATGGAAAAAACTTCAACCGCGAGTTCGTGGCCATAAACATTAGGCTTCTGAAGCCAATAAATAATTAAATTTACTCAATATATTGAAAGTACTAACAATTTTTTTGCACTGTAATGATTGAAAATTTATTCTATAAGGAGTGGAAATTTATACTCTGAGAGTTAGCAAATACACCCAATTCTTTTTTACAAGGTTTTTTTTAAAATAACACGATTCATCGATATACTTTTTTACACGAAGTTTTGGTTCTAGCACGAATCCTAATTTTTTTTCCAAATATTCAGATGCGGTTTTTTATCGCCTATAAAATACCACCTCTTTGATTCTTCAAATTGATCAGGGTATTATAACAACATATAAAATGTTCTACATAAAGCAAACATTTAAATATATTTTAGACTCGTTGGAAGAAAGAAATTTGACTGTTTTAAAAGCATGGAGAAAGTTTACGACTATGGATTGTGTCGCACATGCTTTTTTTGCCATCAAACAGTTGGGTCAATCGACCTTAAATGCCTGTTGGAAAAATTTTTACCAGCATGCGTTAAAAGTCGAAGGTGTTAACAACATGCAAACGACTACCATCGAAGAATTGATACTAGAAAGTCCTTTGGATGAAGATTATTTGATGGAATTTGTGACAGTTTATGATAATAAAGAAGTCTGTAATGACGAAGTCGAAGGTGAAGTTCAGTTATTAATAGCTTATTTAATTCGCGAGGGCTAGAAATTTTCTACAAGTATGGAACATTCTCTTACTCATGATCTTAACATAAAGCATGCATTAAAATTTCAAACGTAAGCTTAAGTTTTTTTTATTGTTGGATATCACAAGAATTATATAGGCATCTTGAGAAACCAAAAAAAAAAAGCCATTAATGACAGAATTTGTAACAACAAAAAAAAAAAACTCAACAGAGTCTGTTAATAGCGAACGAAATTCTTTATTTGAATCAAATACGATAGTTGTGAGAGCCATATCTAACACATTAACTGATGATAGCATTTTTGAACAATTTCTTAATAAATGTGCAAGTTTGTTATCAAGTAGCTTTGAATAGTTGTTAGTTAGTAATTTTACTCCTATTTTCAATTTGAATTCTTATATGTTGTATGAACCTATGGATTTAATTTTCAACATACACTAATTTTAATTTTTTTTCTAATAAAAATGAATTGGTTTTGTTTTATAAGTATGCAATATGGATTTCATTATTACTTTCTTGCACTGGATTTTGGAAAATATTTAGATTTTTTTATATCTTACACGACTTTTGAAAGTTATGGAGTATGTCTCCAAATTTACCATAAGTCGCATGTATTTTTTACACGAATTTTTTTTGCATGGTTTTCTAAGGAAAGTATATACCGAGTAAGAAAACGTATTGAGTGTACTTTTGCAAACTAGCAGAGGTCGTAAAAGGTTTTGAATTATTGAGGGCAGATTACAAGATCGAAGATATTTATACAGAGATAATTCTTCGCTTAGATTAAAAACAACAATAACAAAGAAAACAAATTCAAATTTTTGTATGAGGAAGTGATATTTTTAAGTACACATGCTTAAGAGTTACATAAAAAAAGAATGAAAAATTTCCATTTATTCCAAAAGAATGAAATATTATATGTATTACAGAATGGTAAATTTGTACCAAATTCGATAACTGCAAAACCGTTTTTGAGATAACATTTCATTATACTGGATTTCGGAATTAATATTTCAAATAAGATAATGTTGCCAGAAAATACTCATTTGTTTATAATTACCTGTATTGCAGTTTTACTCATTTCTTTTTCCAAAATGTTTTTTCTACATTATGACAAAATCTCTTAAATATGTATATAAATCCTCGAGTATATAATTTTAACTGATAATATTTGTATTCTAAAAGATATCTTGAAAACTAAGTTAGTTCTATTTCTGAAAATGTTTTAAACATTTCATCATTTTACAGATAGATCACTTTCATTTGGAGATATAACAGGAGCTCTTTAAATAAACAACCAAAGGGATTTTTAAATATGGAAAAGTCTTTGAAATTGTGCTTGTAACTGAAAACATTGTTGCAACTGTAAGTGTTTGATTGTTGTAATTTTTTTTCTTGTAAATGCAATAACAAAACAAAACTGTCGTTTGCTGTTATCTGCTCTAAAGATCTGTAATTTTTTTTTCTTTACATTTTAAAAATCCATATTCGTTAGTATTGCATAACATTAACTATAAATTGAAACAAGCTTTTGAATTAATTTTAAATGTATTGATTGGTTCGAATAAATGTTTCATTAGAATTTCGTATATATTCTTAGAAACAATCCTCAAAACTTTTAAACACCTGTAGCTGATGAAGACAATATCTGACTGTTATCACTATCATATTTCATATAAATTTAATATGAGAAACATTTTAAGTCTAGTACCATTTAACATACCGTACAATCCCGTATTTATACCTCAATATTTGATGGAATCAATATTCCTAGCCCATACCTCCATATTAATTGCCAGCTGACGCCCATTTATCCATAATTTGGGAATAATAGAAACTTTCAACGGAACACATATACATGACAAATACTTTCACTTGTGTTGTGAAATAGGATTCATCTAATACTATTCATAATATGTAAAGGATTACAAATATTCTTAGAGGAATCATATTAATAGAATAGAGTAGAACTGTTAAGATGTGAAAGTGTGAGTGTGTTTTCTCTCTTTCTCTGATCACATTTCTTTCTCTTTCGTAAATTCCAAACCAACGATAATATATATATATATATATATATATATATATATATATATATATATATATGTATATGTGTATATATATATATAATACATACATATATATATATATAAAATACACACACACACACACACATATATATATATATAAGCATAATATATATAAAGATCAATAACAGTTAAATGTATGTTTAGTTGGTAATTTAACTAAAATAATTTTTTTTTAAATTCTTGTTAAAATTATGAGATACTTGAGGATTAATATGCCATGGTATAGCTATAAATAATTATAAAAATCATAAAATATTTGAATATGTGTATTAATCAGAATTTATTAAACTAAGTGATATGTGCAATGCATCCGGTATGAATGCTCAAAAGTGTAATTTATACATAGAACAAAATTTGTCGGAATTGCAAAAATACAATTTACATGGCAGAAAATTTACAAATATATTCCTAAATTATAGTAATTTTAATAAGATAGTCGATAAAAATATATCTCTTGGTACAGTAGATTCTCTATATTTATTTATCAGAGAAATACTATATTTAATGACGTTACCAAATTTATATCCTAGTAACTCACCGTCGCAAAACCTTTAAGAATTCAATATTTTTCAAGTTATAATGATTATCCATGGTTTATATTATTGATGCTCTTTTTGTGTTAAATCATTCAAGTTAATGCTTAATGACCATTTTAAAAGTTCGAAAGTTTTATATATTAAATTTTAAGATTTTTACATGCTTATTATGGTTGGGTCAATTCATAATATTAGCTGAATAAAAAACGAATATCAATTCAATCATGAGGAGGAATTTTTTAATTAGATTAAAACGCATAATTTTAAAAACTTAATAACTTATTAATTATTCGGTTTCCATTCTGCAGTTTTAATATTCTATTCATGTTTCATTATAATTACAGAAAATATACGATCTCTATGAGTAAGTACAGTTTTTAAAACGGAAAACTAATTACACATGAAGTGAAATGGTAATTTAAAATTACAAATATTACTTGCAACATGCACTTTTTTAGGAGTAACTATTTATTTTAAGGATTAAGAAGTCAGTTTTCAAGTTACATTGAAGAGGCTTAAATAACTTTTCAATAGCACTTTAATTTTGCTTAAAGGATTTTGTATGTGAAAGGAAGTCAAACAATATACCGTCACAAAAGGTTACATATGTATTTAACACAAGAGAAATGTGATCATTTAATGGTTATCGAATATCACGTTTCAGTAATTTTATGATACACAACATTCAAACACATCAGAATGTAGAATACAGCAGATATAAAGCTTGCGTCATCTGTAAAATAAATCTAATCTAATTTCAAAGCACATATAATCAAATGTAAACATCATAAAAGCTGTAATTTATGCACATTCAATTTATGCAGTTTGCTCTCATGGTATGAACTACTGATTTTACTAAAAATCACGTTTACTCATTTCAGCAAAACAAACATTTACTTAATCTGATTTACAAAAGATGGTATTAACTATCAAATTATTTTTTTAATCTCAATAATATCGTCCATTTATTTTCATCCTAAACTGAGCACATTGTTCAACATTACAAAGAATTCCTACGTACAGTAAATTGAAAGTACTTTCTTTTACCGTTCAAAAAATACGTGATTTTTTTTTAATTGATGAGCGAATTTTTTTTCAACGAATTTACAAAGATTTCAATGTTTTTATGGAATATTTTCTGTACTTTTCTCCTTTCGAAGCAAAAGTCTTTGTCTTGCTTTCGCAATTGAATTCTGGTTATTTGAAAGGGGAGAGGAGAGATGATAGAATTTACCAACCCATCTTGAAACAATGATGCTCACTACCGAACTCACTGGAGCGAATATCTTTTGTGGACAAAATTGTGATTTTTTTTTACCCTCCGCTTGTTTATTTCGAAATGAGATTTCGTTGACTTTTCTTTTGTTATTATTTTATTCTTCTTTATCTCCTGCTTCATTTATATCCTTCAACGTCTCATTCTTTTTGCCGCAAGATTCGTTTCTGATATTTTTTAGAAGATATAGTGATTGTTAACGGCAGTTTGAACTTTCAATTGACGTATGAGAGCTCAAGGCGGATGAAAACTATTGTTAAATTTGTATTGCAAAAATAAATTTAAATTCAATAAACTACGCTCATTAGGAACCAGTAATGCTCATATGAAATACATAAACGTAATATAGATTTAAAAATTATATATGTTGAGTTATATATATATATATTGTTTTTGTTTGGAGGGTATGTAATCATAAATATTTTCTAAAGTTAACAACATATTTAAATACTTCAGAACATAATTAAAGTAGTTTATCTGTGGATAATCTCTTACACTTCATTAACAATCATATAGATTTGTTTTTTAACTCATTTTTATGCCCAAATACTTTTAGCACTTTCACATATAGGCTTATTTATTTTGTAAAAAAAAATTAAATTCATAATGTTCTTTACTTCGGCTAACACATAAAATTTAGTTTCTTAAAAATAGTTGTGCTTTCGTTTATAACTTTCGCCTTTCAAAAAAATTAGATGAACTTCTAATAAATGTTTTTCAACTTTTGAGCATTTTATTAGACTGAATATAACAAATTTGGAAATACAACTTTTTTACTCTTAAAATATCGAAATATACTAAGAATATTTTTAAAGGAAATATAATTTTTTTCTTACATTCTTTATTTAAAAACTTTCCAATATTTTATTAGTTGATTAGGTAGAGTAAATGACAAGTTTTAAGTAGATAGTTTCCACAGAAATATCAGATAGTGATATGTCAAAAACCACGTTTTCTTCGGTTTTCGTCGAGTCGCGTGCTCGTGCCTTGATGTCCCTAAAGACCCACCGTATAGCAGGAGCTGAAGGACATTAAACGTGTCGGGGTCCAATGTCTTCCTGTAGTAGTAGTGGGAAAGTTAAGAGAAGGGGTGCTAGCTCAGGTGTCATCCTCGTCACTTGACCTAGGTTCAAAATTACGAGGCTTCTAGTGCGACATTAATAAAACCAAACCAAATCGAAAACCACGTATTCACGCGTTTAAACTTGCTTTATTCTACGTATGGAAAATATTAAAATCCGAGTGTGCAACTTATTTAATCGGCAAAAAAAGAAACGTGTAAGAATGAAAATATTGAATACTGAGTAATATATGTTGTCAATGGGTGCGGTAACTGAGTGGTCATTACATCCAACCCATGGCCAGTGAAGTTTCAGTCTAGCCACTTTCCGTTAATTTTTTCTTCCTTTGAAGTCATGTAGAAGATAATACACCTTGAATTTGGCGAGGCTGAATATCTAAATGCTGAATATTCTGGTGTAAATGTAAAGAGTAAATATTCAATTCAGACGTTGACCTTGTAATTTAAACTTAATTCTAAATTACGAGGCCTGTTTGGAGACATAAAAAGTCACTGAAAGTCTTATTTAGCTGGGAAGGATTCTTGGGTATAATAATAACACATCTACTAAAGCGACTCATTTTTTTTTGTTGCTATGTGATGTTATTAAAATAACTCTTTCTATTTTAAAATGAAAAATCGTTTTATTGGGTCAATTTACGATTAAGTTTTCTCAATTGTAAAAAGAATATAATTCAAATATTCCGTTAGCAAATTCAGAAAGAAATAATTTTCTTCTCTTCATTGAACAGATATCGAAAAAAATAGGATTTTGTTATTTACCAGAACATGTTTGATAGAAAAAATATTATTTTTAAAGATATTCCTATGACTCTTTTTATAAAATCTGGAACTGCTGGAAAATGCGTTAGTAGTGCCCCCTATAGAATAAAATATGTTATAAACAAAACATTCATTTTCAAAAATTATGTTTTCCATTCGTGTATATTCCTAAAATTACACTTGTGTCCAAGGGTTGAGCATGTTTGCAAAATGAAAAAAAAAATATGTGAGTATATGTGATGAATATATACTAATAACTTAATGTGAATCATTTGTTGAAAGGGAAACCTTGTCTATTTGTAAAACATTTCAAACCATGTCTCCACGCTCAAAACAACTACACACATCGGAAAGCAGATAAACTAGCTCACACGGCTTAAGCAGTTTGGATTGGTTACGTACAATTCCGGTGAGAAGGAACATTGTTAATGATTAAGTACAACAAATGATGGCACAAATTCAACAACTGGACATGTGAGAGGAGAAAAAATCGTTGGAATGCAGGAATCTAGATGATAACAAATCGGAAGTGTCTTGAATTTTGAATGTATTTTAATGTGTAATCTCAAGACTGTATAGGAGATTTCAAAGTGCGAGAAATTTAAACCAATCAATATCGTTATCTCGGGTACGAGACACAACTTATCGCCGGGTCCAATGTCTGGCAATAACTACACGACGTCAAAGGAACAGTTTTGCCAGAGAACTGGGTTCAATCTCAGAAGTACGTATTCCCAGACAAATTGCTTCAAAAAATTCATTTATGTTGATGATTGTGAAAGACGAACAGCAGTTTACTTTCTTTATGTCTCCCCCCTCCCATTATCCAAAAACCGCATTTAAACTAAAGTTTGGAAACATCATTACTGGATTGTGGGACTGTGGCCTATTGTGATATTCAGTGATAAATATCCCTTTAATTTGAAAACTGATTTTTATCGACTATCGGTAGGGTGAAGAATATGGAGCTCTATTTCAGACAGGGAATAATTTTTTTTTCTAGATATTATTCGGTTTTTTAAAAAATTAGAAATGAATCCACAATTTTAAAAAAAAATTACTAACTTTACCAAATCTCAAAATTATCAAAATGATAGATTTATTTGTATTTTAACAATCTATTAAGACAAATCGAATAGCTCCTTAAGGATTGAAGAAAATGTGTTGGATGAAATGACTTTGTTATGTTAAATAAAATATCCATAATATATGTTATATAATATATGTTGTTAATGTTAATTTAAAATATACTTGTAAGCAGAATAGGCAGCCTTTTTCAATAGTTTAAATGTTCGGAAAGTGATAATGTTAATTAACCGATGCGTTATGAAATTAAAGTAAATGATAACATGAATTCTTCAAAATCTTAAGTCCTGAATAAAATAAGAATTTAATTATTATGTCGAATTTTTATTTGTTCTTAGTGATTATAATTTATTCTGAACGAAATAGAAATTAATTATTAATTAATGGTTCTTATTTATTCTTCTTAAGTAAAATAATATTATAATTCTCCATATTTACTGTGTGTATTATATACTTCAAGAGAAATTATTTTTCCTTTATTTATTAGTATTTAGGTATATATCAAATCAAAAATTGTAAAAAATTCAGTTCTTTTGAAGTACAATTTATTCAATAAAAAATTTGTAATTTGATTTAAAAATCTTTCAGCATAATTTTACAATTAAGAACCGAAGTCAATTTTAACAGAAAAAAAAATAGCTTTACGCATTAGAAATATTAAGGACTATTTTATGATTATATTAAACTTCAGTGACTTGCACAAAAATAAATGTTCGCTTTTCTTTTCTTTTTAAAAATGTCTATTATATTTAACATGTATTGTCTTATATTCAAAAATTTTAAGTAAATTCGATTTTTATTTTCATTAATGTAATTTCAGTTTAAGATTTCACGTACATATGCAGTGAAAAACAACAGGTTTAGTCAATATGCAATTATAACTAAGTATATAAACTAATTAAGAATGATCAGATATTTCAATAGAAAATTAATATACAGAAGAGATAAATTATAAATTTAAAACCACTAAAATACCAAAAGAAACAGATCAACGGAGTGCTAAGACCTACGCACTACTCATGAACAATAATCCTTGAAGCGTAACGGCACTTAGCAGTAATAAATATCAATATGATTGATGAAATTAAGTACAAAAACTATCCCTTTGCAAAGAATATAAGAAATATTTTCATTACAAGGCAAGAACAAATCATAACTCACTTTTCATCTTTACCAAAAGTTTCAACGAAATTCTTTTAAATAAAACTTTTGTATATATGCGAAACATATACTTAATACGATAAAACATATTAAATTTATAAAAATTGTATGATATTATTAAAATAACAATACATGTCTTGGCAACTGAAACAAATATTTCCTGAGCCACCGGATGATATACAATATATTAAATATCAGTTTAATATCATTAAATTTTGTGTATTTTACGAATCATTTTCGTTATGCTTATTAGTTTTATTGAACTATTTACGAATGTTGGTTTAGAACAATTTTAAAATGAAAAAAAAAAAAATTGAAATTTTAGAACAGTTAAATTTATATATTGTTCAATTGCTTCCATATTTAACTTTTCAATGCTTTCTCCAGTCTTAAAATGATAAATTTGTTTTCAATTATTCCTTAGTTTTCATCACAAAATATTCTGAGTCTTATAGAAAACAATAAGATAGGTAAAGATAGATATCCATTTTAAGATTTATGTAAATGAAGTTTTTAATTAATACTCAAATTTATATTTTTATATGAATTGATTTAATTTTTTTATATTTCATCAAACTATTCAAAAATTTAAAAAATAAAATCTTGTAAATGTAATTTCGTTTTCATAATAAATTATTCTCCATTTACTTATAGCATATAAATGCTAATTTTTAAATGCATTTGAGACTTCACCTTTAAAATAAGAGTTTCTTTAATTGAAATACATTTAAAATATTTTATTTAAGCCTTAAGTAAGTATTTAATCCCAAAATATTTATTCTCTTGATATATTAATGCATTACAATGCCATGTAAATTACAAATCACAATTAATTAAAAATTTCACTTCGTTTCACTATTAAAGATCCTTCATTATCTATTCATTAAATCGCCTTTAATATGAAATATTTAACATCTTCCGAATTCACGGAATTCAATGCATTGGAATGAACAGTCTATTTCCTCATTTCTGAAGAAAGCATTTTTAAAGACTTACGCCGCGACATCTCAATCCATTACAAATTTTCGACTGAGGTATTCAAAAAGAAAGGAAAGAAAAAAAGAAGCAAATGAACTATTCATAAGTATTATCAGACTCTTTTCGAAATGCAACATTCCATTTGCTGTGTCAAAGAATAAAATATGACCTTTCAGGTGGAGCAAAGTTTCCGATATTAAAACTCAAATGCAAGTAGTATTTTAAATATGAAAGAATCTACTTCCAAAAGCTAAATCCTCATGACTTGATAAAGTAATTCAAAACTTTCTTCGCCTTAAAATCAATAATTCAGAAAAAGAAGTCACTTTGATTGATGCCATTTTCTTCTCATGTGGCATTTTCGATCCGAAGGAAATCAATGCAAGGACATCGTTTGAGATTTGGAAGTAAATGGTAAAAGGGAAAGAAGAAAAAGAAAGTAAAAATAATTCAAAGAAGAACGACTTCAATTTTGCATAGATTTTCGCAACGATTTTCACCAATGCGGATCTTTTTCTTGTGAAGAATTATTCTCTTCCATTATTATCGATCTTCGGTCAAATTTTGTACGAACATGTAAAGAAGTGCATCGTCAGCACATGCATATTAATTGTTAATACCCAAAATTCATGTAAAATGTTTTGTTTTCAATCTAGAAGACTATGTTCAGCAATAAATATGAAACGTCCTTTTCTGAAATAAGTTTCATTTCTCGCACCAAAGCAACTAAGTTTCAAAAACTTTTCGACGAAAATAATAACAAATGAAACATATTTTTTTGTAACATACCTTTATAAATGTCATATATGAATGTACGAAAATACATCGGTACCATATCTGGAACATAATGCAGACGGAAAATCAGAATAATATGTAACTCTGTAAGAAATGCATAACACTTATGAAAAATATACCTTATCAAAATAGGCATTTTGAAATAATGTAAAGCAGGATCAAAAAATATTAAATATCATTTTGTTTTTCATGGTGATAAAAATTATGTTTTTTTTATAATAAAGTAGAATGAAGAAATCTAAGGAGGAATATTAATATTTGCTTAACAATTCTACTTTTTAAAAAAATGTGATGTATATATGTATATATATATATATATATATAATTTTCTTAAAAGAAACAGAAATTTAAGTAATTTTTAATATTGTACAATTAAGTCATATGTTTCTTTTGCGATTTTGGAAGAACAGTCAAATATTACTTAAATTTGGAAAAAAATCTTTTAAATAAATATATTTCACAAAAAATTATTCTATTACTTTCAACGTATATTAAAATATTTTTAATGAACAAAAAATAAATTGCAGCTATTGTTTTATATCATTTGAGATTTTTACATTCATATAGCACTTTTTAATTACAAGTAAAAAAAAAGGTAAAAGATAACAAAACTCGTAAGTTTTAAACAGTAACTATTGAGAGCGAAAAGTGAGTTTTAGAATACACTGTTAAACTTAATTTTTATCTGTAATATTTAATATACTACTCAATGCTGCAAAAGCTCTGAATTTGTATATTTTATGTGGCTAATGAGTCGCAAATATTCGCTTTTTTAATAATATATACAATTTATCTAACGAGAAGATAATTTTTTCAAACATATTTTGCTCAAAAATGCGAAATATTAATCGTAAATCTTTTGTGAAAACTTAATATAAGTAATATATTTTAAAAGGTGATATTTTCAGCATTTTAATGATACATTTATGCTTTGGCTCTCTTATAAACTTTGAAATACCTTTACCTAAAGATATTTTATCAAAAGTTAAAAAATAATTCCATAACTTTTTTTAAAACTGAAAAACTATAATTACTATTCAAATAAATTACATTATAATTTTTAGGGTTTGAAATTATATTTTAAATTCATTTCAAGAAGAGCAAAGGAATCTAACATAGTTGTATTACATTTAGAAAACTACTTATATTTCAAATAAATTTACGTGAGTCACAAATGCCTGAATTTGCACAAATAAAAAGTAACTCTGTAATAAGGTTTTAAACTAATGTAAATTTCAGTCATCTGCTATGATACAAAGCTGGTAAATGTGACATATAATTATGTACATAATTGGAAAGTGATTAAGACGTTTCTTTTGTTGAAAGGTTGAATAAAACTTATTTTGTAACTCACTATGTTACCTTTATGTCACTATTATTTTTAATTTATAACAACAAATAGATTTTGTATCTGTACTATTAAGTGGTTTAATATAATTAAGAAATCTAAGTTAGTCAACATTTGCTGGGTCAATATGAAGCATGAGCATACCCTTCACTTTTATTGACTCAGAGTTTTTGTTTCAAGTAATCCAGGGCAATGTAATATTTTAACAATAAACATTTATTTATTAATGCATTAATGTAAAATTATGTATAGGTAGAACATCAATACACGTCCATATGTATAGAAAAATACATAAAATAAAAATTTAAACATTTGATAAAAGTAAATGCTATGTAATTACTGATTGCTTTATAATAACTAAAGCTACAGAACTCATGTCAAAAGTTATCACACTAAGTTAAGCACTTGATGATGAACAACAATTTGTCAATTTATTATTATGTGCGGGATTCAAACGCCCAGAAAACGGTTATCGAGAAGTCTGGATAGATGTGCTGCTAGGACGGTGAATCCACAGGTTTAAGATGTCTTCTAACAATTGTAATCATAACTAGTAGATCCTAGCCATCGATACAGAGTAGGAAATCCTGACATATCCAGGAGAGAATTTAGGATCGAATAAGAGGTAGTTGCTGGCGGACAGTATTAGGATCACGTAAGATAATTATCTCTCTCTCTTTTTCGCCAAAGTTTACGATCAGTTTATATATAATCACTGAAAATGAGCATGCAACATGCAATTTTCATCTTTCCCACATGAAGAAGTAGAGCTCTTGAATCTAACTCCTCATTGCAAAGTGTAACGTATACAAAAAGTATCAAGAGGTTCTTCACATATTAAACTAAAAATTAAATAATTACATATCCCCGCCTCTGAACACTTGCAATAATGAAAATTGTGGAAATAAGGGAGGCGGTGCTTTGATTACTGTGTAACAATTATGCATTGCTAATTTTCCATGTTCTCTTTAAGCATTTTTGTGTTTTTATTCATTTTATTTTGAACTGATTTCCTAAACTTTCATTGAAGCACAAAACAAACTATTTTTCAGAAGTCCCACTTTCAGTATTTTTTGTTTTGAAAAATATAAAATTATTTTTTAAATAATCTAAATTGTTTAATTTTCAACACATTTTCATTTTCTGTGGATATTAATCATAAGAAAAAAAGCTTGATGCAAAACAATATTTCTAGGAATATAACGCATTGCACTGAAATTTAAATTTGGCATGTTCATTAATAAAGATTTAAAGATATAATTATTTTTCTTTAAATGGATATTAAATAAAATTAAATTCTAGGCAACTTGGGATCTTTATTTTCATATACAGTAACTTATTATTGATCAGATACTGAATATAAAAAAAAATTAATATTTATAAAAAATTTTAAAATTAGTTTTTTTTTTTTAGTTTTTCCATTCATTTAATTCATTTTGTACTGTATGTATTGATAAAAAAAGCATCAGCAATCTCTTTTCTCATATTGAATTTTTTTTTATTAATCAATATTCATATTTAAGAGAATCATATTTTTGAGAAAAATTCCAATTGTATTGAATATCAATATTTCATTTAATTTACGTAACAAATTTGAAATAAATAAACGTTTTTAAAAGACTAATTACGGGATCCTAACATATTTTAATTTTAAACAAAACCCATTACGATCGAGAAAGAAGAGGATAATTTCTTTTTACAAGCAACGCTTAACAAAGAATATCTCTAAAATAACAACCCCATCGATCCGGATGCAGTATTGTAGAAACAATACACCATTAAACTATGTCAGGTACCCTCATCATAAAATGGAAGAACGAAATTTTAACTTTCACTTCGGAAGCAGACCTTTTCTAACCACAGCTCAAGCGACAAAAGCGCGTTTAGAGAATCAATTCATCTTTTCTACCCCAGTTCACGAGAGGCGATGCATCCAGCCATAATAATGCCCTCCCCCTTTCATCCTTTGCATCCCTCCTCCCCTTATCACTTTAACAGTCTCCTTCTCTCTAGCGTCTTGGAGTGGCCATTTCATAGGCCACATTAAACAGCTTAACAGAGCGGCAAAGCTCTAACAATGCAGCCCGTCTTGATAGGTCGACAATGGGAGATCTTATATATTGTAGGACTCAAACGAGTGCCGTTTAAAAGATAAGAGATACCTGGTGGTAAATGATGTATTTATTATGAGGATAAGGTTTTTGTTCTATTTGTTGGCATGCAGTGAAAGGAACAAGATTGCTTATTGTTTAGAGATGAAGAGAATTTTCATAGACTAAAAACTTAAAGAGAAATAATTCAGAAGTCTATAGAGAATTTTTAAATTGAGTGAATGAATAGAAATACTTCCCTTTTCTTAAATATGCAAAATAGCAGTAACAATAGAAAGTTTATTTCCCTTCATTTGTCCTTATTGACTTTTCATGGACCTACTTGATTCAAACAACTCAACTTACAATTATGCAAAGCTAAGTTCACTTATATAAACTGTAGTGTACTGAGTAGAGAGGAAGACGAACAGAAATATAGATGAGAATAATATTAATTTAATGGTTTCCATAATGCAATAGTGTGAATTAAGCTGAAATTTTCTAGCATGTGTTTGGTTATATTATGATTCACATTATTGAAACAATTTAAGAAGGTACTCGCAACGTATTTCGTTTAGCTTATTCTTTGATAGATTAAAAATTTGTTAGAACTCGCGGTTAAATACTTTTCTTGGAAAGCATTCCCCTTATTTTTGAGGTTTAGTAAAATATATTTTGGACAAAATCAACTGTTTTAATTAATTATCAGTGTGTGAACTTAAGTTGAAATGTAGAGTTTGAAATTAGATTAACACTTAAGATATCAGACGAGGCGGATAATAGGATACCTTCACAACTGCGTCATTTTAAGAATCATACTATGTAGATTTGGTGTTTCTAGACTATCCATATTCCAGTTATTATATTAGATTGTACGATGGGTGTATAATGGTTTTTTGAATACGCCTCCATCAGCCAATCCATGTATGCTTATACAACACCCCTGCCTGAGTACGCACTTGTTTAAACACATCAGATAAATCTGTCAATTCTTGTATCATTGCATTGATTGAAGATATTTTTTATAATTATAAACCCTTATATCATTCTTGAAACTTATTGACTTGAAAAGGAAAAAAAAACAATTAATGAAGTTTTGTAGGAAAATACAAATGGAAAATTCATGAATTTGTGATATTTTGAGCGTAAAATATTTTTCATATAACAAACTTATTTTAAAATTTTATGTTAACAGAATAGTAGCCAAGAGTAGTAAAAATAGATTAAAAACATATTTGTTTTCAATTTACAAATCTAAATTGAGTTGGCTCATTTTCCTGCTATTAAAGACAAGCAAAAAAAAAGCAGCAATTGTTCAATGTTCCAAAATTCAATGAATTTTAATCAACATAGAATTCTTTATTAATGTGAATATCACCGTAATCAAATAAGTTATTAAAAAGTAAACATCAAGTTCAGGAAAAGAAAACACACGCGTACTGTAAGGTACTTCTTACAATGATAATTTAATTAAATTGAATTATAGGCGAAATTAATATATATATAAAAGCTTATCTTAAAAGATGAATTATAATCGAAAATCTTAAATTCCTCTATGCATTGTTCATATAAAAATATTAATGCTTTTGTAAACGAAAATAAAAGTGTATGTTACATTTCTGAAATTCCAACAAAAAATAGTATTTATATCAGAAAAGTTGAAAAATGACCAATTTTAAAAATGTCTCTTAATATTAATTTATTCTCTTTTTAAAATATTATATTATCGAGGAATTCTAACACATTATTCAACTACTAATAACATATCCTGATTTCAAATATTACTTTTTGTATATTTTAAAATATTCAATTAAAAAAGAAATTGTTGTCTTAATTAACAGCGATACATTCTTAATTATTGTACTTTTGAATACGTCTTATTTAATATTTTAAATAAAATGTCACCAAGCATTCGCTGGATTTCGCCTTAAATAATTTTGATTTCGATAAATAAAAAAAGTATAGAAATATTCCATTATATTTATTTTAATCTAACTCATAATTTTATCCTTATTTTTAGAATTTCACACATGAATTAACTTTTTTGTATACCATATATATAGATGAAATATCAATTACGTTACATAAAACAACACACGCTTTTAATAACAATTAATTGCATTCAAACAAAGATAAATTAAAACTTACCAAAACCTGCCTAGGAAAATTAATTACAAAAAGTAACTAATAATCCTCTTAAAAGATTGGTATTAGAATGAGTGTTGGTAAGAAAATAAAAAAGTAGCATCCTTTTAAGAACGAAGTCTTAAAATGTTTTTATGTTTCATAATACATAAATCTTGAAAAGAAAAAAAGTTTGTTAAACTGCTCTTTATTTATCTTAGGATTATCCTCCAACTTACTAATTATTAAAGTAAACATTTTCCTAATCAGGGAGTTCAAAAACTGCTCTTTCCCATAAACTTATTGGATTACGAATCAAAATAACTAATTTAGTATTTTTTTCTGAGCTCATAAGCTTATACTTCTGAAATAAGAAATAATTATATTGGAATTAACAAAAGTTCAACAAAAGGTTTTTTTCTCTTAGGTTATGGTGAATAAAATACATTCTGTAATGAATCAATCGTGTTTCTCTTTCTTCAGATACATCGAGTAATTTAAAATTCCACGAGTGAAAAATAAATGATTATGCATTAAAAATGGCTGCTTATAATGCAATCTCTACAAAAGTAAAATTAATTGAAATATTTTTAAAAAAGCATAATATGCCTTCACATTTTGAAGCATTATCTTTTTGTATTTATACATATATGGTACGTTATTTAAAAATATAAATCGAAAAAACTTCTACTCAGTTATGTTGAAAGATGAATGATTTAAAATATATTTTACTTACAAAATATAATTAATATACAATAACAATCATATCATGACGTAAGTTTTTTTGTGATTTTCTCTTTGTTAACCTTGGGGACTTTATAGTAAATTAATTGCATATGATTACTATTTATTCACAACCAAAATAAAACTTGACTATATGTTAGATGAAAACAAAAATGAGTGAATTGAATTAAATGATAATATAATGATATATAAATAAAACAAATTTAAAGATAAGTGAAGGGAGATAAAGGATAATGACATGCAGTTATTTGTAATTTTGATATTAAAGCATCTTAATTAATTGTTTTGATTAAATTGAATTCTTAATAAAGTGATAAAATTAGAAGAATAAGCTGTTAGTGAGGAGCTGTGAGTGATTACCTATTAACCATACCTATTTTTCAGTGATTATTGACCAAGTAAACTATCTTGCTTTTTTATAGGAAACTAATAACTGTTTGTGGTGTTTAGGGAAGATGACAGCAGAATTAAATAATGAAGAAAGGGTGATAAAATATAATTATTTATATATAAATAATAATAAAGTTATGCCTTGAGGCACCGAACTCAAGATACGAAAATACTACATGGTTGGCCATGTAATATTAAGAATCAGTAAAACATTTATTGAGCTAGAAATAGAGGGATAAGTTATACTACTTTAATCTTGATTTTATGAATGAATGACTTAGAATGTAAATCAAGAACTACAAAAATTAATTTCAGTTTTGGTCATCTTGTTTATACAACATTTTCTCCATTTAATATAACAAAACTATTTTTAAATTGAAAAACATGAAAAATTTATTTTAGTTTTATTAATTGTAATATAGTCTACATTTCGCTGATAAAAAAGTGAGAAAAATGTTAAAATCTTTCACTCAGAGGATTAGATTACCAAAAGATTAAGCAAAAATCAGTATAATATTGCACGAATACGCTTAAAAAGTATTAATAATGAACGCAATAAGGTTTCATTAAAAACATATAATTTATTTTGCCTTTATTTTTGAATAATTGAAATGTATAATTCAAAAATAAAAAAAATAGTATAAAATGGATTTCCTGCTCTTTTAGTGGAACAAAATTTATTAAATTACAATGGTTTCTTTAAGAATATTTATGTCTCAATAAGACAGAACTCAATTTCAAAGTTAAAATACATATAAAAATGAATATTTTTAATTCAGGATAGTTTTTTTAATGGTTTCATAAGAAATACATAAACTGCCAATATGGTCATATTCTTTAATCAAAATTTAAAGAAAAGTTTCTGGAAAGTCCATTTCAAAACAAGATGCAACTCTTAGAAAACTCTAGAAGCACAAATTTAATATTAAAGACATAGTATGTATCCACATCGCATTTCGATTTCGCTTTGAAGTTCCAAAGAACTGTCAAAATATGTTGCACGATTTAAAATATTTATGACCTCTTTCAGAAGATGCATTGAGATTCGATTTCTGTTGTTCCACAGAGTATTTGGCGAAACTTCCAGAAACTCTATTTTAGTTCTTCCTTTCACATCGTGAATATTTATTTTGAATGACATATTTATCTACGAATTTAAATTTTGGCTTAGCTATTGCATAGTGGTTATGCATTTTCTATTACCAAAAATTCTTAATGCAATTCAGAAAGAAAGAAAGGTGTTATTCTGTATTATTGAAATAAATATTTGAATTTTTCTTATGAAATAGAATATTTTTAGTATTGAAAAATACATACTGTAGTTTTTTTCAGTTTATGTAAACACTTTCTATGGAGTAATGACAAATTCAAATTTATGTTTTCATGTTTTTATTTTCTTTATGTTTTTATATTTATGGAGAATCTATACATATATATTATAATTAATCTTCGTTAAGTAATTGGCAAAAGAATGTTTGGAAGTATTACGTAACAATTGTATGTCTTGCTTCTCAAACTATGCTTCATCAATTATCTTAATAGTTTATCACAACTGCCCGGTAGGCTAGTTTTATTGGTTCAAGGACTCATATGACCATGTTTTCAGAAGCATTTCCTCATGGTTTCTGGAAAAGTGCTAATTTTTTTTTTATATTTTACAATAAGCTGGAGATAGTTTTAGCGTATTTTTGTCATATTTTCAGGATATCACATTTCTATCATTAATGACTTTCCTTTATTTGTATCACAGTAGCTGATCACTAATGCGGGCAATTATAATTAAGGTTTCTGTAAAAATTGTATTATTCCTCTCCTAATGTATTTTTCGTCTCAAATTCTACGTTATTTTGTCAAAGATTGTTTTCTTATTCCGAGAAAGTTTTCTTATTGTGAAAGTTTATGAATGTATTTTATTACTTTGTATATTCAATATTTCTGTCACTAACTCTTACATATAAATACTTTTTTAAAACAGTATGCAAATTGCTAGACCTACTTTTTGTCAGTTCTTGCTCCACAAAAACATAGAGTGTTCATATCAAATATTAAGACAAACTCATACAATTAAGTTTCCTTCAAACAAAATCTCTCTCTCTCTCTCTCTCTCTCTCTCTGTATATATATATTGAGATATTTTTCGAAAATACTGATAAATGATAATATATAGCTTGTGCACATAAATGATTCACATTTGGAAATTTTTAACTGTTTTAACTAAAAATTTCCAAATGTGAATCATTTGGAAATATATATATATAACAGGATAATATAAAGCCCTCTTTTTTATACCTCATGTGAATTTATAAAAACTTAAAGCATGTCACAAATATCTTTTTAAAAATTTCAGTCTGAATATGCAATTGCTATAATTGTTCTGATCAACTGCAGTTTCCTGAAAAGTTGTATTTGCAGAAGCAGAATTTTGAGAGATAATAGGTAAAACTGCTTATTATTTAAAATGATGATTGCATTTTCTAAGACGATATTGATGTTATATCATCACTATTTCCGTTTTTACTTTTAGTATCAATAGTCATCCAATTTATTGAGAGCTGTACAAGTGCTTCACACCACGAATGGATTTAGCGTTTTCTATTCGTCAGTTTACAGATCAATATGAGATACAAATAATTCTCTCTGCCCCCCCCCCCCATTCAGTTACAAAGTTTTTGTTGTGGTCTTTTTTATCCACTACGAATCGTAGTTAGAGATTAGATTGGATCAATTAATAAAAATATGAGAAATTGTTATCAAATTTATCGAGTTTTGTCCATCAATAAATAATGCAAAAATTAGCCTTCTGAGAAGCTTACAAATACGAGTCTGAAATGGATTTAAAGGAAATATAAATCTATCTTAACAACTGTTATAAAAATATATTATTTATTGATGGGTGTATAAGCAATTATATATACTGATATATATAAATATATGAGAATTATTACTTGAGATAAATTTTCATCGGGTTACGGGATTCCTCGTATTAGAAAAAAAAGCGTTTTGTATCATACGTGGAATAAACGAGAGATATCAGCGTTAGAAACGTGAAAATCAGCCATTTAGATTATTTCCTCAAAGAGTTTCTTATAAAATGATTTTTACAGATATTTACACATTGGATAAAAGAGGTGTAAAGATGACAAAACAAACAAAAATAATTATTCACTAATTAACAATCGCGACTTTTTGTAGGGACGCTGTAAGAGGACAATGCCCTGTTAATTTTATTTAAGACCATTTTCTAACTATTTTGCTTAATCTAAATTTATTGCGAGTTTAAATATTTCTGAACAAAAATTTCGTGAAGTGTTCATGATTTTCTGAAAATGTCAAACCATTACAATGAATGTCAAAACATCTTTCGTTTGTATTTCATCTTAGATATTAATATCCTTTCATGATCATTATCTTCGTTTTAATTTTCGAATTCTTTTCATTAACATGTTTCTATTAATGCTACGCTAATGAACAATACAATATATCCATCTTTATATTTAATTTATTTTCTTATTTTAAAAATATTGCAAATTGCTGGTCTCTCTTAAAATAAGTAGAATACGTTAGAAAACATTTTCAAAAGGTGCAATATAAATGGCTTTTATACATTCAAAGCTTAAAGTTTTGCAAATATCGTTTTTTTTAAAAAAATAATAATAAATGTGAACAATAGTAATTCTTCGGAAAAAAAATTACAGTTATAGAAAATTAAGAAAAAAAACCCCTCTTAAATGAAAATAAAAGTGTTTTTTTTTTTCAAAATTATTTTGCATAAAAAATATATTTGATATGATTATGATTTTGTATTTATATATAGTATAGACTTCTATTAAGGATCGGAACAATATGTTGAACGGTGTTGCAATTATGTTACAAATCGGAATGATGAAGCTCGAGACCAAGAATTTCTTACCTATGTTTGCATTAAAATTACAAAAATTCAATAAAATGAAGGTTTTATAAATAGATAACTATTTGCACAGAGTAAGTTAATTATATCGAATTCTTAAGAAAAAAATAATTAAAATGATTTTGTGCTAATAATTTTCAAATATTAAATATCTTAAAAAATGTTTGCAAAACTCTCTCTCATTTACTTCTAATAATGACCATTTTTCAGAATACGAATCGCGTAAAATCAAATGATAATAATTTTATTTTGTTAATCATAATGTTAAAATAAAGCCAGTTTCTGAAGTACTTTAAATACTTAAGTAATATGTAGTGATATGCAAAAAAAGGATGAAAACACCCATTTTACTCTTATAAATTGTGTTATATCACACATATTATAAACCTATAATGAAAAATAAATGTACAGAATCAAAAGTTTATTCAATTAGGGTATAGCAACTTATAAACATTATATTCAAATAAAACACAGTAAATATATCAACTTATATATAAGTGTAACAAATTTTATACCATTAAAAAAGTAAATGGAGAGCATTAATAACAAAAATAAAGAGAGAAATTGGCATTTATTACTTTGAGTGCTTTTCTTTGGATTTTATCAGACCTTTTAATCTTCTAGGCACACATGACACAGGTGTTGTCAGTTCGGTTGAGCCTTTTTGTCAATCTTTCAAAATAGTTATTTTCAACCTTTCTTATTCGAAATGGTTTTTAGCATGCTTTTGTATCGAGATATACCAATCAATGTTAAATGATGTTAAGGTCAAGGGTTGTGGAGGATTGAACCATCCTTCCGAGTCCTTGACCTTAACCCCATCTGACCTCTTAAGTCTAAAATTGGCCTATTTAGTAACCATTTCTTCACAGTTTTTACGAGTATTTGGGATCATAAACATTGTAATATAAAAGTGCGTAAAAGATCCAATTTCTCAAACATAGGGATAATAGCTTCTTTGAAGATAGTTAATTAACCCTTTTGATCATACAAGGTTCAATAAATTCTAAACTTCAACCCCTGTTGCCTCTATACACCCCAGACCATAATAACACTCCATCTTCCAATTTCAAGTATTTTAGCTGCATATGTACTACCAAATTCTTCATTCTTTAAATTTTTAATTGTTTCTTCGAGCAAAAAATTTCGAGTGTTTTTTTTTTCAACACTAAATAAAACATTTTTCAAAAAATTTAAATGTATGTTATTACACTGTATTACAAATTTCAGATACTTATCTTAGTTTACTTTAGATATAAATGGATTCTTGCCCGGAATCCAATAATGTATAACCCACATTCGTTAATATTCCTTTGAATAGCACTTGCGTTTAATATTTTTTCTTGTTTGTTAGACGATTTATGACAGTTTTATAGCACTTGCAACTGGATTTGCTTTGACCTTTTATAATACAATTTTCACTCCTTTATTGGTACGTCACATTGGTCTTCCTGTTCTCTGAAATTCTTTTATCTTTTTATATTTGGAATGAAACATAGTGAACTTATTGACCATAAATCATATTCTTTGAACAATTTCTCCTATTTCACATATTAATTTTTCATTTCCCTTCAAATTTATCAGATTTCTTTTTTTCACTTCTGTTTCTTTTTCCAAGGCAATTTCTCTCAAATTTGTCCTGAAAAGTCCAGAAATTAACACAGGAGTAAATTCACATTATTTTAAGAATATGTTAGAAAAAAGTGTTGCTATCTGCAGAAATTGAAAAATTTTGAAACAGAAAGTTGTGAGTGCTTAACTTTTTTGACGCGTAAAAATAAACGTAGATCTTGAATTACTTCTTCATGTAATTACGATTTGTTTAATATTAATAAATATTAGAAATCTTTATTACTAGTTACTTAATCTTGTTATTTTATGTTACATGATAATTATAATTTTTGTGAATAAAATGTTTCACTTATAAAAAATAAATATTTACTTTTATTTATTCTCTCTCTCTCACTGCATATCTCAAAACCATTACCTATATATTGTTCAAAATTCCTTTTTTCGAAGCAGTCATATACTGTAACGGATTGTTATAAAACTATTCTTAAAAGTAATTGGATCTTTTTTTTTTCAGTTTAGATATTTATAAACAAGCACAGGATATTGACTTTTTTTCCCTTTTGAATCTATATTTTCTTCATTAATGGCATGGCCTAAATGTAGATAATATCTTTACCTATACAAAATTATTTATAAAGTTCACATTCTAATTATCCAAGCCACCAGGTTGCATCGATTGGTAATTTAAACCTGCTCTCTAGCATCCGCTCTTACTAGATCAATACAGATCAAATTATCTGACAATCGAACAACGTGATCTTTTAACTGCAGTGCATAAATAACCAAGAAACTCGAATGACAATTTTTTTATTTCATATTTAGCTTACGATAAGTAGCAATAAATTGAATAAAGGAGATAATGATTTCTCGTTGTGTTCCGAAAGAGAAGGAGTGTCATTTAAATTCCCATTGGGGGACCAAGAGAGTTGGGATGTCTTTGATGATAACGAGGTTAATGTTTCTTTCATAACCTTGTTAATGAGGGCGCGAAGTTTGTCGCTCTCATATTTAGATTAATGAATATTGTCCAAGGTAAAGGCGTTTATGAAATTCTGCTGCAATAATGTGCTTACATTCCATGTGAAGATTAAAATAAGTATATTAGTTGTATTAAAATGATCATTAAATGTTCAGATTTTGAAATATAATTTACTTTGTAGTCTGAAAGTTTATAAAATATAAATGAGATTTTCCACAAACTTGCATTCTTCAAATTCTATAAAAGCTTACAAGAAGAATTATCAACCTAAATTTGAATATATGTTTCATGTTGAAAGTTATATGTTTTGTTTAATATTACAGCCGCACGTAAGTGTAAATTCCTAAATATTAATTAAGAGAATATAATCTGTTTACTATTCATAGATTTAATTTATTGTTGTTTTTTACAAATATATATAAATCATTCACTTGTTCAAGCGAAACATTCCTAAGAATTTTTTTAAATATTTAATTCAAAAATTATGTTTGAAGAGAGACTTCAGTAGTTTATAGAAAAAATTAAAAACATTCTTAGCTTTTGTTCGTTAATATAAAAATTGAGCATAAAATAATGTAAATTACCGACATAAATAATGCACAGTATATTTACTTTAGTTCTTGATATCATGCATACTTCTTCAAATCAGGTTGAAAATCCTATGTAGCTCACATCCTTGACGTAATTTTAAAAATCACCATTATGCCGATTTTAAATCATGCAAACCGCTAAGAAAGGAAACAAAAAAAAAATTACTAACCTGCTTCTGCTAGTGTATAAAATAAATGTTTTAAAACTTCATAATCATTTTTTTATCAATTTAGATTCATTCACTTCCACATTTAATCAACATATATATACTACCTGTTGTTCTATCAATGTCACTATCCAGGAAATCAAACTGTATTTCACGTTATTTTAACTATGTATTTTAGGATTGTCATGAAAAACGGCCATGTTTAAACAGAGATTCGATAGTTGCCTACTTGACGATTTTTTACTAGCAATTTTTTCATTGTGAAGAGTGTGGGCTAAACAACATTCTAACTCAAATAAGGAGTTTAACATTTATCAAAGCAAAGTAATATTTTCAAACATTGTCCTTAAATATCAAGTGGGCAAATACATAATGTCGAATATAAATATTTATTATGTCTTTTTTCGCGCTAAATAATCTGAAGGATGTATTGTAATGTCAGTCGTATTAAAAACTGTACTAAAATGAATAAATGTTATGGTAAATATACTCATTTTAAAAGAATATATCATAACTATAATACAAAAACGCATTTTTACTTATTGAGATAATTACAATACTGAATCATTTATACATCAGGCTGCAAGCAAATATAATAGCGAAAACTCGACTGTCTGATAAAATGTGAAATAAACTTCGTAAAGCTCTCAGTCCCCCTAAGCAATTTCCAAAGATAATGCATGGAGTATAAATTTACTGATATCTATCATTAATTTGAGGAAGCGAATTCCTTTGAAACACGAGTATTTTGACAAATCAAGGACCTCACGTTTTTATCGTAATTTAAAATGTTCCATAGATATATTCATGTAATTTCATATCAAACATAGTGTTTTACATGAAAAGAACTCTAAAATCATTTATTAATATTTATAATGATTTAACTAATATCGAATCATAGAGTTATGAGAGAGAGAAAAAATGAAGAAAATGAAACTCTCAGTTTTTTGTAATAACGTCGCTTTAAAACAGTTATCAGCGTACCTTTTGTGCATTCGTACCTTAATCAGAAGATTACAGCTCTTGAGCTCGTGTGTATCAGTCATTTAAATATCAGCAATACCACATTTAAGGAACTGAAGGCCCAGTTAGCTTCGATGCTCAATGCACCTCATTATATGGTATAGCTAAATTTGGTAGGAATAAGATCCCAAATTACGGCAGAGATTGAACTACAACATCCACGAAGTTCATGACCTTTAACCCCAGATTATCTTTACTTATATATTTGGAATAACCCGTAGAGTTTCAGCTTAAATTTAAAACTGATGATCATTGCTTTTAGTGTAATATTATGAAATAAATGCAAGGTTAATTTGCATTAACGTCACTTTAAAGCTGTAAAAAGAGCATTGATTCTTGTAAGTTTCCATCATGATCAATTAACAAAGACGACCCCTGAGAGGGCATCTCATTTTTGTAATTTCATTTGCGTGAATATTGCGATTTAATGGTTACATGCAGGAACTCTATCATTATTATCATGATATTTATTAGAACTGTAACATAAACTTGTAATTCGAGATTTTCTGCAGTTTGTGATCATGTCCACTGGCGAATTGCAGCTAGAAAATATGCAAACTAAAAAATTCTAATCTATACAGAGATGCATTTTAATTTGTCTCAGTGATTTGAATGGAATATGATTTATTTCAAACAAAAACAATTCTCTCTTAATAGCTACAAGAGCTAAATAGTTAAAGTCACATGATTCAAAGTTCTCAAGTGTTTGAGAGGTTTCGTAGACTCTTGTTTTATTCAATTGAACAAAACACTTGAAATAGATGGATTCAATGCGAGATAAATAGAACTTCCTTATAGTATAATATAACAGAAGTATGATATCATATCAATGACACTTTAACTAGAGAGTGAAAAACCAATTTAGACATCACTCTTGTTTCCAATCATGATTCTAAGAAAAGACGTTCGTTGTCAATTAACAATCCCTTTTTCTCTATTTGGATTAATAGCCTAATTACCATACTCGTTATCTCCTTAGATTGCAATATTTGAATTCAGTTGCGGATTCAAATTCTGGTTTTCCGAAATACCATAGCACAGAATACTGGAAACAATTGCATTATAAATGTACTAGAACAGTTAAGTTCCTTTATAGAATCATAGTGAAAAATGGAGTTGAAAGAAGCAGTTCAAAGTTTCGTTATTACATATCATTCCTTTACAGATCCGTCGTGTAGAAGGACTGAGGCCACTGCAAATCTTTCTGGATTCGAAGACCTTTCGTTGGTGTCGCATGGATATGGAGAGTTGTGAGCTCAGGACTCCACCTCATCATCAATCTGTGACTTCCATTTAAGCGTATTTGACTGTGATTCGCAGACGTTGTGTCTGTCAGAAATAAGAAGCCCCCAAATGGATAATATAACAATTTAGCAGTGTTTTCCCCCCAAATAAGCCTTTCTAGTATACTAGATTATTGATCATTAAATAGTATTACGCGCAGGAAATTTCACATATTAATCAATATGTATATAAATAAATGGAAATATATGTGAGTTATGATTTTCAAATGTTGTTGAAAATTTTTAAGTACTTAAATGCAAAGGTTTTTCCACATACATATTATATATAACTCATAAATATGTTTTCATTTACCAAATTCACTGAATGAAAGAAAGTGTTTTTCTCATATGCATAACTATACGAATAAAGTCACGCAATAATATTACATGCATAACAAAGCAAATACACTACATACATAATTTTGATGAATACAGCTATGAATTTTACTTTTAAATACAGTGATTTAATTTATGCGTTTAGTTTCTTTTAAATAAATCTTAAATTTTAAAAGAAAACTAGGATAATGGCCTATTAAACTAAAAAAAAAAATGTGGCTTAACATTATTTGGGGAACGATAGAAATGATAAAAGTAACTAAAATACATGTGTACTGAAATAAATATTTGGTTAAAGAGACTTTTTTCATTTTATAAATGTTTGTAACGATTACTGAGTTATTAAATTCAAATTATTTTAGAAGCTACAATCTTGTTTGAGTTCTTGAGATTAATTATTTAATTCCTATTTGTATTTACTTTATAAATTCAATATCATGAAATTATATAATATAATTTTTTAAAATAAATATCTTATTTCTACATTATATGAATATTTATGTAATAGGATATATAATAAACACTTAAAATAATTAAATTTTAAAACAAATTAGTCTTATAAAGTAATTAATAATTTAAATCTACTTTAAACTCATTTATTTCCAGGAGACCCAAATATTTTTGAACAGAATCGTCAAATTTTCTTCAAAACTAAAAGCTAAAGGACAAATGATCTCAAATTCCCATAACATTTAAGACCGTTAGGACATTTTCCAACGCTTTTCGAATCCAAGCTGCAGTAATAATCTTTCTGAAATTTCAAAATATAATCACATCTTTATGATTACGCAAGCACCGTGCACATCCTTTAAGTGCGTAATATAAAACCGTCGTCAACGTGTGCTCCTAGAAATGGTTCTTTGATTAAAAGTCCCTTGTTCAAAGACATTAAAATAATATGAGCAATGATTTTAGTCATTAAAGTAGAGCCACGCTGTGTGCGATATACTCGATTGCAGCGTTGAATTAATGGCGTCTTACATTTAATGACTTTATTTTTAAAAGAATAATACTTCAAGAAAACGGTTCAAGTGATTTTAATTTCTTTAATCTGGCATGTTTAGCAAGGCAATTATTTTGTGAGTTAGTCATTAAAGTCTTATTTTTTCTGTAAAGTGATATAAGGGTCAATAAAGAGGCGTAATTTCTTCGCCTTTTGGGAATTTAATTATTAAAAACAAGCACCTATAAGAAATGGGTATTTCAAGTCTTCATTAGCAATTTGACAGAAAGTCCCTGTTTATCTAAGCAAACAAAATTACTATATTTAAAGCTATATCTTAAATATGTATAGAAAGTTTTCAACAAATCTTTTAAAATGTAAGAAATAAATAGTTGGATGTAAACTTAATATTTTGTATAAACTACTTTAGAATTATATTTAAACTATTTCAGGATAAATCATCATAGATTTAATTCTAAACACCACAATGGAAATGAACATTTAAACAAAACTGAAAATAATGCTTTAAGTAGCTAAAGTCTTAAAATGTTAGATAACACATGTAATTAAAATTATTAAAAATATACAAGTGAAAAGATTATGTAGGAACGATTTCTGTACTGGTTGAAATAAATCCACTTATCCATATGATACTAATGTCCCTAATTTCGAGAAAACGTGTGCAGATTATTAAGAAAATAATAACTTAATATTATATTGTTATGCAAATACAATACAGTGGGATGAAGATACGATTAAATTTACAGGTGATTTAGGTACCATTGCTTGCAGGAAAATATCCAACGTTCGAATGCGACTTTCATGTACAATCTTAGCTTTTATGTACATTTTTGAAACCATTACTTTTACCTCTCATGTTTAAATGCTAATGATTTGAATGTTTCAGCCTGTTGCTCCATACAATAAATTTTACGTTTTCTGAGATTTGCTTTCATATTATAATACTTTTAACAGCCAGCAGTGCATTTATTAAATATTTAGAAAAAGGAAATTTTGCTGTATACATTCATAAAGTATCTAATAATTTTGAATTTATTTTTAAATATAACTAAGAAAATTGTTGAACAATCGCCTTAATAATGATTTTAGAACATCAGAATTTTGCAATACAAAAAAAATAATTGTAGTTATTAATGTAATTTTTAAGCCCCATTATGAATTCATTGTACAAATATTAAATATTGTCATAATTTTAATCTTATATATTTCTAACAGTGATTATACCTACAAACACTTAATTATTACAATTTTCTAAGAATTTAGGACAACATTTTGCAACAATTTTATTTTCTATTTAAGATCACAAATGATACTACTTCTGTAACATTTCAGCAATGTTTTTTGTATGCAACCGATGATGATGAATATTTTACAAAATCGAATATAATATTTAATTCACATGCTAAGAAGGCAGTGAGACTATTGTTTTTAAAATCTGTTCTTCACTTTTTATGAATGATATTAAGATACTTAATAAGACATTTACATTAGTAAGATATTGAATATAACACGTGTTTTACTGAAAACCATTTATATTATTACTATTTAATAAGACAATTTTACTGAAAACCATTTATATTATTACTATTTAATAAGACAATTTTACTGAAAACCATTTATAACTAGTATTACTATTTCATAAGACAGTTTTACTGAATAAAATAAAATTTGATTAAAAATATTTTGTAATTTACATGTGAATTATTTGGCTTATACGGTCCTGTATTTTTGAGTCGTACTGTGACTTACAATATATTTAAGCTTTTAAACTTGTGCCTGATTTCATGAGAAATTTAAATTTCTTTGTGTTTTGCTACCTAGATAAAGAAATATGTTTCGTTTATTTTTTTTCTTTTCAGTGATTTAGGATGTAGAATTTTCTATTTGTTTTTTTTTTACTTCAAGGAGGAGCTCAACGTTGAAATTCTCAACAAATACAAAGATGGAACATTTGCATGCAGTTATAATCATAGTATTCTGTCTCAAGCCAAAATTTATAATTTGATATGCCAATTTTGTATTTTCTTTTGATATTTCAACTATAGTATTTTGCCTTATTTGAATGGCTTCGTGATTTTTCTCCAAAAGTTCTATAAAATTTGTAGTTTTAATAAAGTATTTTAAGTTTGTTTTTAAAACATATAATTTACAAATTAGTATGATTTTGCATATTAATATATATATATATATGTACTACGCCTATTTTAATTGTAGTATTAGATTTTATTAAAGAGCATATTATAACATCGTTTAGTTACATAATAAAAATTCAGATTTTAAAGGAACTTTATTTCTTAGTCTACTGCCACGTCCACTCAAAGAAGCTGATTCAGTCCTGATTAATTTATTTAATAATACCATAAGTTCAAATTTTTAAATTTAATGTGCACGTGTTTATTTTTTGTTAATATAATATTTTTTCGAATACATGTTTTCATTATAAACTATAGATACAGTAATTTAACCAGATTTTGGAAGATGGGAATGAAACAAAAAAAGAACATGCTTCAGGGGGAAACAAAAATAAAAAAATCTTTTGGCATCAAATTTGTTTTCCTTTCGAAATCAAACTTTTATATGAGATTCTTTACTGTAATCCACTACCATGCATAAGTCAATTTGACTGTCCTTAATAAAAAAAAATTACATTAAAAACTATGAATTTTTTTTCCTTTCTTCAAACTGATTATAAACTATGCGTAAGAGTTGGTTAGTAAAAATCAGAGTTACTTTTAAATACTTAAAACATTTTTAATACAAAAGTTTCCTATAACTTTTTGTGTTTTAAACATGCTGTGAAAGCAGAAAAGAACTTCATAATCTCGTAAAATATTATTATAGACCCCACAGGAATAAAATAGTTATATTTAGTTATATTTTCTACAAATAATAAAAAACCCATAAACAAAACAATCAGGTATAGGAAAAATCTCCTTAATACAACTGTTAATATTTTAACGCGTGATAATTCCTAGAATACCAATTAAATTTTCTAGGGTAAATTAATATTTATCTCTTATTAGTAGTATTAGAAAAATGAGTAACGTTACTTTGGTCGGTGAAAAGAATATTAAGTGAAAAATATCAGAAAAATCAGTATGGAAACTTGAGCAAAAAAATTTGAATACTGTCAAAAATTAGAAAAAACAATCATAAAAACAGATATTGCTAATGTTTTCTTAAATCATACTTTAAAAAAGAATAATTAATGTATTTTATTTATATTTTGTCGCTTAATATATAAAATGGTATAAATTTGGAATTTATGAGCATCTCCTTATTTTGAGTAATTATTGATATTGTTTAAAAATAGCTAATGTTTCTTTAGAGTTTATCAAATTTTGATGTCATTCCAGGAAGGAAAAAAGGTATGTAAGTATATATATATATATATATATATATATATATGGTTTCCATACCTACATATTTAAAGAAGGCAAGAAGTTTCAAAATTCTATAGTTATTGAAGACTTAAAAAAAGTTATTTTAAATAAATTTAAAGTATTAAAAATTAATATTTACCATTCTTAAGAAAAATTAACATTTCCTATAAATCTAGTCTTAAGAGAATAATAAGACTTAAGGGTTTAATTAATAATCTTCAGTTTATCAAATTTTTCTTGTGCATTATATAATTACGTTGAGGAAAGTAGCTATATGAAGATTAAATTAATTTTGTACATTAGTTAGCTTAAAACAGCTCCAAACTGCATTGGAAATACTTTTTTTTGCATGAGGCTCATTTTTAGACATTACCATAATACTCGATTTAACAATTTACCACACATTTATGGAATTGTTCACATAAATTTGAAGCAATTTTCAACTTTTTGTTCCAAGCTATAAATGTTTCAGTTGTTCTTAGGTTACTTTTCTTGTGAGAAATAAATGTAAAAAGATCGAAGCATTATTCGTATTGCTGAACTATTTGTATTTATTTGAACAAAACTGTGTATGTTCAAGGCATATCATTTTTATTAGGTATGGTTTATACATGAACTTTAACGAATGTTACATTTTTATGTATTTTCGATGCTTCAATTGGTATCTAGGATATCTATAATACATACGAAATTGTTTTCTGGGAAGACGCCAATTGAGCCAAGCGGAAAATGCCTTGTTTCTTCATTGTTGCTATGTTTCTTTCCAAAGTAGAATTTTCTCCGTAGTATGTTTTCAAAGCAAGGAAGTTTGTATGCAGTTTTTGTAAATTTTTTTTCATTGGTTTTGCAAGCGGTTTTATCATACATTTTTAAGCTCTAAGAAAATTGTGCTCATTTGGAAATCAAATTTACTCTATCATAAATTATCATATAAATGTGAAAAAAAATTATCCCTTCTTTTATATACCATGTATTAATTATTAATTTGCATTCAGATGACAACATTACATTTTTTGTACTGTATATCTACACTAAACATGTATCGTAAGCTATTTGCTTGAACTTTTTTTCATATGATGAACTAATGAAATAGTTAAAATTTTCGGTTGCCACAAAATTATATATTTTTTTTCAAAATAAATCTGCAATTTACAGATTTTTTTACAATATGACTACAGAGAAAAGCAGGTTAATAAAGTCATAACTCAAAGTTCTCATATATTTGTGTAAAACTTCCCTTTGTTTAAGTGACGTTATCACTATCAACAATAAATAAAACATTCCATTTCATCATACATTATTTATTAAAAATTTTATAAGCATCGTATTTGACGTTATACGAGATTTATTTAAAGCATTATGTATAACATTACATATCATGAAAAATTAAGATTTACTTAAAATATCAGCAAACATAATGTATATTAAATCTAAAACGTCCCCTTTAAAAACACGCCATATGTGAAAGTTAAATGAATTTCATTATTACCAATTAAGACTTTAAAATTGGTCTAACATTTCATTTTTAAATAAATAAAATCATACAGAAATTGAAGGGTAAATAAAAAAAATAATTAATGTAGTTTATATTATTGTAGAAATGTTCATGAGTGTCCTAATTTAAATATCATTTGTTTTAATGTTACAAAATATTAGTATTCTGGTGATAGTTTAAATGACTACTTCTTAAATTTTTATTTTTACCGCACAGTACGTTTGACTCCAATAGTGTTATGCATTTTTTGTTTCCTCTTTTTATTTAGAGAAAGCACGTATATACTCTCTATAACAAAAAGAAACGACTCACCAAGAAAGGGTTGTCCGATGGAGACAAAAAGAAGAGGAAAGGAAAATTATGTACAGATTAGAAAATGATTAAAATTTCAGTAAAATTGAATGATTTATTTCAGAGTCACATAGTTACAAAGTAACGAGCTCAATAAGGTGTTTACCCACCTTTAGCCTGGATGCAAGCTAACACACTCCGTGAAATAGAGTGATAAAGCTCCCTGATTGTCTCTTGAGGTATTTCTGGCCACATTTGCTACAATGGTAGAGCTAGATCATCGACATTCCCTGGTTGATGCAGTCGTCTTCCCATCATATCCCAGACATGCTCGATTGGAGAGAGATCTGGCTATCAGGCTGCCCAAGGAAATGTTTGACAAGATGTAAGGCAGTTCATAGCAACACGTGCCGTATGTGATTTGGCATTATCTTGCTGAAAAACAAAGCCAGGTTACAGAAAAGGAACTGTAGCAAAACAAGTCTCAGAATGTCATCGACGTACCTATATGCTGTAAGTGTGCTTCTAATGACAATCAAAAGGCTCTTGCTATCAAGGGAAATAGCACCCCAGACCATAACTGGTTGAGGTCCTGTGTGGAGTGTAATAGTGAAAGCAGGTTCCGCACGCTGTCTTGGGCGTCTCCAGACATGTCTTCGATGATCGTCAAGACACAGTTGGAATCGAGATTCGTCGCTAAACACTATACATCCCCAGTCAGCATCATTAAAATCTGATCGAGCCAAGCACTATTGTAATCTGGCTTCACAGTATGCAGGCGTGAGTAGCAGGTGGCGTATTGGTCGATACGTGCGTAGATTTCACTCTATCAGCCGTCTGTGAATGGTCATGGTGGACACTCGTGTGCGGGTCGCACGTCTGATGGTTGATAACGATGAATCAAGTGCTGTGACAGCTGATCTGACTCTGTTCTCCCGATCTTCTGTGACCCTAGGTTGACCGCTACCATCAAGACGCTGAAATCTGTCATTGTCCATCCATTCTTGCCAGCATCTTCTATGCTCTGATCGTTTCGACCCATATGACGAGCGATTCTCCTATTTGCCCAACCTGCCTCATTCAATACAATCATACAACGTCTTTCATACTCTGACAGTTGCTCGTAATGAGCTCGAATTTTGTACCCAGGCATTTTTTCAGTCGTTGAAAGATATTCTAAATCGCAATGCCCCAGAAAATTTGACCATCAGATTTAGAATCGCTTCTTATATACACCTGCAGAGTGCGCAGTTTTAATGCGCTGTAGCTAAAGCTATTCATTAATAGGACACCAAATCTTAATCATTTGCATATTCGGTCCGAATATCTTTGCATAAGAAACATCATTACACTCGGGAAACTCCTTCTTGGTGCTTTTGTTATAGACTGTATAAATATTTCGTTGACGTTAGTCGTATTTAGCTAAACTTTTAAGACAAATAAATCTGCAATTATGAATAGTTTCGTATCTGAGAAATAATGCAATATTTGTTATCTAGCGCAATAATCATATTATTTTATTCTTCTTGTACCAAACTAGGTTTCAGATATAACTGACGAAATTTATACTATTTAAAATATAATGATTAATAATTTATTCTTCATGAAAAAAAATATATTTTTCACCTATATATGAAATTTATCGACTTTTAAATGTAACTAACGAAAATTGCTGTTGATGTTTTTAATATTTGTTGTTTACACTCTGTATATAAATATCAAATATCAGTGATAGTAAAGCTAATTATTAAAATGCTTCTAACGCTTTATCTCTTATTGTATTAGCTGAATTTTATTAACCAAACAAAAAACATTTTCCTTCAATCTTTTTCATTTATTTTTCTTTACAAAAGCAATAAAATTGAAAATTTCATTAAGAGAAACATGACAAGAAATTCTATTCCTCTAAAGTGTTTACTTAAATATTCAAGAAACTTAATCTTATTGTTTATCAGCAATTGTGTAGAACACAAGAGTTCCATGGTATTTTCCTATAAAGCGCATAATACAATTTTTTAAGAGTGAACGACGCAAATGATGTTAAAATGATTTCTATAATTCGAATAAAGAAGAGACTCTCACTGTATTGAATTTCATAAGATTTCAAACCATTCTTTTCCAAATCAGTCTTTACAGGGCGAAACTATTATTTTTATTACGAGAGCAATAGTCTTAAGTTACCAATTAGTTTATCTGAAACATTTATTGTAACTTAAAGAAATTGGTACAGACTTTAAACAGATTTAAAATTCAAATAAATATTTTTATAATTTATTTGAACAGACTACAACATAGGAATAGAATTGCAAGTAACAATAAGATGCAAAATCATATAGAAATGGCTGCAGTATTTTTTGTTAGCATCCAGATATTTAACTTTTAATTTTTTCATACAGTAATTAATTTTAAACTATGCACATGAAGATTTATTTTCTTTAGATGCGTTAAAAAGCATTACGTTTAATTAGTGAACTATTTTATAACGTAAGTCTTCACTAAGGATGGGTGGTAAAGTTAACTAAATGAATCTAACGAATTTATAAATGATTGCTGCAATTGTGAAGTATACGATTGATTACATTATTAAAAAAGACATTATGAGAATTTTACTGGAAAGGAGAAGATTGAATTAATTCTCTCAATCTTCTTGCAATTACCGGATCTCATCAGAATAAATAAAAAAAAACTGTGACATGGATGGACAAGAATGCATAGGATTCTATGTAGAATTCTATCATTTTGTTATAACCGATGTTGCACTGGATCGTTAATTCTGCACATTGTGGTATTTATGTAATTGGTTTCTTAGCTGATCCCAAAAGCATGTAATATTCAGTTTTCTTAACAATGCAAGAAATTATTTTGCTGAAAATAATCTAAACAGTTAGTTTAGACCAATATTATCAAGTAAAAGGTTACCTTTTGGAAGTCTATCCATTAGATAGTTTCTAATTAATGTTTCCACTCATAATGTTGAACTATTTGAGTACACTTAAGGGGGGACCATTTGTTAAACACTATATCTTTTCATGCCATTATACGCATTATAGGAATGTAACAAAAATTTTCAGCTTCTATATATCAGTTACTAGAAATTGCTTGCAATTATCCCCAAAATAAGACACATGTTCTGCTCATATTTGGAAAACATTCTCTCTGTTGAAGATGGTATCCACCAAGCCAAAATAGGGAAAGCAGTTTTTTTAATACATCCGTTTATTAACAGTCTCTACGCACCAATCACACATAAACAAATATTTATACTATTTACAACTATACAAGACTTCTAAATAGCCCATATTTCAATTTAACCCGCTTTTGCGGTCAGGAGAAATAACCCGCCTTACGCGGTCAAGATCTAAGTGAACTCCGAAATATTATCCATGAACCCGTGCTCTCTCACTTAAACGAGACAAGGCGCCTCCTGGCGGGATCCGCGTAATTTATTTCCAACACTCTCTTTACGACATTGATAACTTAATTTATATGGAAGTGACTACCCGTTAACAACCAGAGACGTGACAAACACCATGAATCAAGGTACATTCTGGCTTAAGGTTGAATTATTATATTTCGAAGGATCATATGATTCTAATGTCTTTTTATTGATGGTCCCTGAATTTTTGTTTGTGTTGGTGCGTATAAAGTTGAACAAATAAACACGCATTACTGAATTTATACATCTGATTCCTCAAAATAATTTCTGGAATGAATGGGAATTTGGTATAAATTTTATTTAAAATTTATGTTTTACATATCAGGACATAAAACTTCCTTTCTGTCTTGAAAGTGTACAAAATAAGAAACATCGCATAAAACAGCAATACACGTCAACATTGTAAACAATTGGTGGTAACTTCCATTGGATTTCCAAGGTATTTTGAATAACCCGAAACGTTACACGGAAGGGGAGGATAAATGCAATAAAACTCATCCTTTTTTCCTCGATTGGGCTCAAGTATACAAGCAAGTTTTGGCCAAAACCATATACAAAATAGTCTCCTCAAAGCGAACTTTGTGGCACCCTCTGTATAAATGTGTGAGAATAAACAATTATCTCTATATAAGGGTGCTTCTTGAAACAATGTATAGATCATTAAGACCATCCATAAAGATATATGTCCTCACGTATAATTGTATATAAAAAATCAATCTCTTTCATGGATTTGACATCAGGTTACCAGCTCCTACCAGACCAACATTTTGCTTGAGTCATTTTGCGAATAAAATCTACACTTTTCAATAAATACAGACCTTCATTGACTTAAGCTCCCTGATATGTATGCGTGTCTTCTTAAATCTTTAGTTTCGTCTTCTTTGCGTGTTTCATCTGGATATCATCTATCCTATAGCCACTACAAGCGAACCTCTAAAGTGGACATTCTTCGTTATGTTGAGATGTACCATAAGGGTATCTTCTGAGCAGGAAACTCCTCGTTGAATCAAAGCGAAGTATTCTCAAGATTTAGTCTGAGAAGCAGAAAACACATAATAAATAAGAAAAATGGTCCCCCTATATCATTTTGGTAATACAGAAGTCTAAAGTAGACAGTTTGGTGTATGCCTCAAAATTAAATCTCGCATCATATCAAGTTACTAAAGTTAAGCCCATAAGTATTTATGAGTCTCAAAAAGTAGTTGATCACGAATGCCCAAATTCAATTGATACCTTTACTGATCTAATGAAATATTTCTACTCTGGGAAGATCATATCAAACACAAACTTATGTTCTCTATTCGAGATTTATTTAACTACTTTTTATTTCTTTAAATATTTATAATTCATGAATATTTTATGTACTGTTTTAGTTTAAATGTTTGCTTTCTGTTGAATACAAATTTTGCTTTACATATCATTCTGTATAATACAACCTCTGACAATATAGTTCGGTGAATGATATCAGAACGGCCGATCTGGCAACACTAGCGAAACAAATCGCTGTACCTGCATAGCGGCAGGTGTTGACTATCTGCACCCACCGTTGTTCAGCTGAGCGTCATTTGTGTTCCGTGTAAGACTTGTTTTATAAAGTGCTTGTTTGGTGTGTTGGTTCTTAACTGAGAACAGGAAAATGAACGAACAAAAGATCAATTTAAAGTTTTGTTTTAAGCTTGGCAAGACACCGAAAGAAACTCATGGGATGCTGGTACGTGTTTATGAAGATCAAGCACTATCCATGAAGTGAGTGTATGAGTGGTTCGCCCGTTTTCGAGAAGGCCGGGAAAGTGTTTCTGACAACCCCCGTAGCGGAAGTCCGGCGACCTCCGTTAGTGATGAAAACATTGAGAAAGTGAGGAAATTACTCACGGAAGATCGTCGATTAACTGTGCGCGTTATAGCTAATGAACTGTAGATTAACCGTGAATCCGTGCGATATATCATTACTCAGAATTCAGGCATGAGAAAAGCGTGTTGTCTTGAGCCACATCAGTTGACTGACAATCACAAGCAGGCATGTTTAGAGGCTTCACATGATTTTGTCGAAACGGCAGATGCGACACTAAATTTCTTCAACTGTATTGTCACTGAGGATGAGTCCTGGTTTTTCAGGTACAAACCTGAAATGAAATGGCAAAGAATGGAATGGAGTTCTCCTGCATCACCTCGTCGGGAAAAGATCAGAGCAGAAAAATCCTTCATCACAACGATGCTCATTACTTTTTTTTTGATAGTCAAGGCATTATCCTCAAGGAATTTCTACCTGAGGGAGCGACGATGAATGCTGCAAGGTACATTAAAATTTTGACTCATTTCGTGAAAGGTTTACGCAGGGCACGACCCCAGTAAGCACAACAAGGTTCATGGTTTTTTTCACGACAATGCTCACCCTCACACATCCAATATCGTCAAACAGTTTCTGGAAAAACAAAAAAAAAAGTGTGGGGTGCCAATTGAACATCCACCATAATCGCCAGATCTCAATTCTACAGACTTCTTCCTATTCCCACAACTCAAACTCGCTTTGAAAGGAAAGATATTTGACGATATTCTTGACATTCAACGAAATGTGACGAGGCTTTTGAACTCCAACCGAAAAGAAGACTTCTTGAAAATTTTCCAGGACATTTATAGCAGATTTAAGCGGTGCATAGTTATGCGAGGAGACTATTTCGAAGGATAGTAATGTAACTTACGTTAATATTTCATCTACGTTAATGTTACAGGACTATTCACCGAGCTTTATGGTCAGAAGTATTATATTGTATGGTAATGCTCAAATGTCGCTGAGGTCATCGACACTCAGAACTTGCCGAGCTGCAGAAAATTGGATTTGTAACGTCTTCCTACACTAAAGGGTGATAAGAATTGGACCACTATTATGTTATGTAACTCATTGTTTGGAGAAAACGTACTGTTACCAGATGCTTGGTGTGGTCCTTCGTGATTTAACTTAAACTTTTGCCTTATATCATATTGCTTTTTTTCTGTAGTAAGAGAAGAGGAGAAAATCATACCATCACTTAAAATATTTTAATAAAAACTGAATAGTCGTATAGTTTGGTAACTGAGGAACACCAAGAAATAATTGTTTCTTGTCATCCATATGTTCACTAAGCCAACTTGTGATGGTCTTTACTGTATGAAGCAGAACATTATACGCTTGTAAAAAGGGGTAAACACTAACGAAAATTTTTCTGCACAATTAAATGATGTGATTTTGGAGTACATTCAAATAAATTTTGATCTATGTTCCGAACCTCAAGAAAGATTTTAGTCATAAAAAACGCCTAGAGATTACACATCAAACCGTGAACAATCCACATGCATAATTTACTGTCGGATCCATACAGTTAGGAAAAAAGGCATCTGCTAGATGTTATTAAAAAAAATTCCTGCAAAAGGATGCGAAAAATTTTCTTGCACCTAATCTTAAATGATCTATAATCAAGTTCCAATTTGCATATGTTTTTTAAAGATTCATGCATTTTTTGGCTTCGATGAGAGTAATGAGGGATTAAAATTTCTTCTGGAGTTAAATGATAGATAATAACACCCCCTCACATTAAATCTGGGTCATTCTATAAAAATGAGTTCCTCAATTTTTATTAACTGAAAATTAATTTAGATAGATCTCCTAAGAAGAATTTAGGTCCTAGCGTTTTGAAACGTTTTGAAAACAAATGTTTCCCGTTCTACAATGAATTATTCAGTGCTAGAACTAAAATGTTAAATTGTTGCATCGATAGAGAAATCAAGAACTTTGAAAGCATATAATATATTTTATATTTAATGCAATCTGATCTGGAAATAAGAGCTTAGTACTGATACTACGTATAAGGTGTTTTCCACATATTTGCTAAAATTGTATACGGTTCTAAGGATAGAAAAAATATTTTTTTCCTTTCCGAAGAATGCGTATTTCAATATGGCACGTGGAATACAATAGTACTAAAAGAAATGTTTCATAAGCAAAATGATAGGCAATATATATATATATACTCAAATCTTTTTTTTTGCACGGTAGATACGTTCCTTAGTAAAACCATGCAAAAAGAATTCGTGTAAAAAATACGTACCACTTATGGTAAATTTGGCTATATACTCCATAACTTTCAAAAGTCGTGTAAGATGTAAAAAATCTAAATATTTTCCAAGATCCCGTGCATGAAAGTAATAATGAAATCCATATTGCATATTTATAAAACAAAACCAATTCATTTTTATCAGAAAAAAAATTAAAATTAGTGTATGTTGAAAATTAAATCCATAGGTACATACAACATAAGAAAATTCAAATTGAATTCAAGAATAAACCTACTAATTAACAAATATTCATCGCTACTTGATAACAAGCGGGCACGTTTATTACGAACTAGATCAAAAATGCTATCATCAGTAGATGTGTCAGATATGTCTCACACAACTGTCGGTTTTGATTCAAATGAAGAAATTCGTTATTCTCTCTTGGTTCTTTTGTTGTTACAAAAGGTGTTATTAATGCCTGGTCTTTCTTATTTGTTTCTTAAGTTGCTTATATAAATCTTGATATCCTGCTACACAAAACTTAAGATTACATTGAAATTTTAATGTATCTATATCAGGATTATGAGAAATAAAATATTGTTCCTTTCTGATAGCAAATTAAATCAGCTGTTAATAACTGGATTTCATCTTCGACTTCGTCATTATAGAATTCTTTATTATCATAAACTATCATAAATTCAGTCAAATCATCCTCATCCAAAGGTTTTTCTAGCATCAACTCTTTGATGTCAGCCGTTTGCTTGTCGCTTAAACCTTCGCCACCAATTGCATTTGATAGTGTAATAATTTCAGAATACACAGATTTTTTAGATTTTTGTACAACGAAATTATGCAATCAAAAGTGGACTTTTGAAGCATGCTGTCAAAATTATTTTTCCAACAAGCATTTAAAGCTGAAGAACGAAATTCTGTGTTCAAGTTGAAGTTCAATGAAATGAAGGGGAAAAAATCGGGTATTCCCTGTAACTCCAGAATACAAAGTAAACAATCCATGAAGTACAAGTCACACATATGTAGTTATAAACCGATCGTCTTCTAATCATACTGTCAAAATTAGAATTAAAAAATAAAATTTTGGATTCGTGCTGGAACAAAAAATTCGTGTAAAAAAGTATATTTGTGAACCGTGTTATTTCAAAATTGTGTAAAGAAAGACAGCGTAAAAAATAGTTGGATATATATATATATATATATACTTTTTAATAACTCTATAATTAAAAAGCGATAGATGCCCCGAACGCTTAAGTTATTTTCTTCGTCTTCAATTGTCTTACATTAACAAATATAATGGGTATTTCTCAAATACTTTTCTGTTAAAAAAGACTATTTCTCGCAAAGATCATACTTGATAAAAACATGTATTGTAGCAAATACCAATTTCGTACTCCCAAAAGAAAATTCGTAACTATAATGAAGGTAGTAATAGAAACACATGTCAGGACACACATATTTGAATATTAGAGATTCACTGCTATATAGTCAAGAATTGTGCATTTGAATATTTTTGTGCAACAAACTGAAATTTGTTTCGCTAAATAATATTTGATTGCACAATTAAAAAATCCTATTCTTTGAGCAACACAGGAAACTGAAAATCTGAGTAAGAAATAACCATTGAAACACAACAAACAAAATTGTTAACAAACCTGTGTAGATCCTTCTTGTCATCTAATTGTAGTTAGCTTTTTATTTCCCATTTCCATTTAGTTCTCTCAATTATCTTTAATCTTTCAATTAAAAGGAATTAATTTGTTTCATAAGAAATTGAATATTTATAATCGTTCTTTTAATGAAAAATTTGAAATAAATTTTAGGCCAGAAAATAATTTAATTTTTTTCTGAAAATTTTTAGAAGCAAAAATGTTTATAATTTATGCTTGTTATTACATTCAAAGTCGAGAATTGTTATATATTTTCAAAATAAATATCTGCTATAGGATGCATGTCAATTATTTTTTTTGTATGACATTATATCTTATTATCAAAATTATAGATGCATATAATTTATTTTCCAACATTTTTGAGGAATGTTAATGAATAAATATCTTAAGGATGACACTGAAGGGAAGAAACATCCTTCAAGAAAATCAATCTCATTATTTGGCTGAATATTTTAACTTATCAAATTTCTGGCTACTGCTACAAGTATATCCATTCATCAATGAAATCATAGAAAAACTTCCAGATTTACGTTTTATCTTTTGAGTGTAAATAAAAACACGAACAAAACATTTCAAAAGTTAGGTTCACGTTTGATAATAACTGATAGTTAATTAAGAATATTTTATAAAAAAAACTGAAGTGCATTTTAGCGAAATGTTACAGTTTTTTTTTTTTTTTTTGTTAACTTTATCGGATATCGAAAGAATGGACCATTAAGACCATCATTAATTGTCTTTAAAGTGAAGATTAATTAACTGCAACACATTTTTTTGCTTTTGTGATTAGTGCATTAAAAACATTTTACTCTCATAGGAAATATTTTTCTTTTTTGCTCTTTTTTGTTCCAAATATTAATTATAGTTATTAATTAATGACAGACTTCGAAATTAATTTCCCTTTCATGTTTATTTTAGAAGCATTTTTAACTCCTAATGGCGCCATACGGTATTCGCCATGCCTCCGGTCTTTAGATTAAAAAAAATAGTATAAATCATTCTGAGTTTGCCGTTGTTTTGATTGTAACAAGTGTTGATAAGATTCACGTGTATTTTTATTTTCGTCATTCTTTTTAATCAATTCTGGAACTGCAGTAATCTTCGAATCTTCTTTACTTAGACATTTTTTAGAAAGAAAGTAATCAACATTGTTTTTATTTTATTTTCTTGTAAATGTCCTCTGCATTCTTGAAGATTACAGATAGTAAGCTGCTTTTGATTTTCCTTCCTAAGAAGTAATCAAAAATATCTTTTCTTTAACATGTTTCTTTAGATGATAAAATAAATAAGAATTAGATTGATCTCTTTTTTGAAGGATAGGTTTGAGGAAGAATTATCCAAAACTTCTGATGCGAATCCCTCTAATAAAATTATCATCTTTCTCTCTATTTACGTCATTGGTTGAGAAAAATTATGTTTGACACTTAAGGCACTCATAATTAGAGATTAATATGATATGTAATTATTTTAATCCCAGTGCAAGTTATTGGTTTTTTTTTATTATTTATTACATAACACCTAGTCAAAATTATAGAAACAAAAACGTTTCAAAAGATGTTAAACGACTTTAATTGTGATACGGTACCGCTTTATAAAGTAACTTCTTATTAAAATAATTTTTTTGTGAAACTCTCATCACTTTAAAGAAATTATGACCAATAAAACTTTCTTCATTTCGCGTATTTTATTCGTTTTAAGCAATTAATAATTTCCTTCCTTTTTTTACAATTTCAGAAGACGATTTCTGTTACTGTGCTTTATTTGTGTTAATGTAGTGCTGTGCGTTATAGTTTTAAAAGGATAGGTCTAATTTCAAGAAGAAGAAAAAACTACATCAGAATTAATTTAATTTAAAATGTGATAGTTGCTTACAATACATGCACAATAATAAAAAAATGGGAAAAAAGTAATTTTGTTCTGCACAATTTGAGACATTCACAGCTTTAAGGTAAATGTATCAACAACAGATAAAAAATTCATATGATTTTTTAGAAACTGATTTTAACAAATACTAGTATTATTCCATATAAGCAGAAGGAATAAATTAAGAAAAAATAAGCATTTAAAGTAACAATTTCTCAAAATAGTTAAAAATGCGAGGTTTTAAGAAAAATAATCTGTAAAATATCTCTAATTTTAATAAATCTAAAAATGGAAATAATTAAAATTTAGATAAAGCGTAGTCATAATTAGGTAAGTTCAACATTGGTGAGTACTTGGCATTTTATTTAAAGAAGAAATGAGATTTAAATGCGACAATTCTTGAATGTTACTTTTCAAATAATCTGAAAATTTCTCACTTTCTTGTCTGTAGAAATATCAAACGTTAGAATATAAATTCATATGGCTCAAAAAAACATCAAGAAAGACTAGATTCAACTAAGAAATCTAAGCTTTTGAGGTAAATATATCTGTCAGAAATAAAGGAAACTAAAAAATGAAATTCTAAAAGATATTTAAAATGTGAATTTTTATTGGATTTTTTTTCTTAAATTATCTCTCATATTCAAGGAAAAGTCAAGATAATTCCCTTTTCCATATATTTTAACTAAAGTTTACCTTCTAAGAACTAGTAAAAATTTTAGTAATAAAATATATTACTGACAAAATATGAGGTAAAAAAGTCCTTAATATAATATTTATGTAATGTTTATTTATTTCAGCATAAATGCGATACCATTTTCAAGTATCTTATTTTCTTTCAAATAATAATGCAATGAATAATTCTTACCAAACAAATTAGCCAAACCGAAGATTTTGAGTAAAATCTTCACTCTGGAGCATTTTTAAGCTACAATCCTTAATTTCGTTTTATAAATTTCAGCTCCATTGAAGACTCAAAAATATTTGAAAGAATTCCATGTAATATTAATCGGATATATGCAGAATTTTCACCGAAAGGGTTTTTGAAGATAATCCTATTATTTTAAAAGTTTTATCCAAAAAGCGATTTTGAAAGTGTAAGTACTATTCGATGCATTTTGTAGAGAGTTAATAAAAGATTATACATATTTTTTCTCAGTATTTAAAAATTAATGACCCTAACTTATTTTTTTTAGAAGTCGTTAACGCAAAATCTCAATTGGATTAAAGTTTTGTAATATTTCGAATTCAGAGATGATGTTCTTTCAACTCTTTTTTTTAAAGTTATGATATTATATTTATTCACAATACTTTACTTTTGTTTGAATAAATTTTGTAAAATACCAAATAAGTTATCTATCTTCAGCATATTACAGTGTTTTCTAGATCCGTAATATAATTATCAAATATTTTCTGTTAAATTTAAAATTCTTTATTTCCATGTAGTTTATTATCATCCTATAATATTTTAAATTAAAATAATGTCATTTCTCTTAAACTGAGATGTTACAAAACAAAGTATAAAACTTTTTTTTAAATAAATGGGAGAAAACACACACATATATATATATGTGTGTGTGTGTGTGTATGTGTGTTAATTAAAGTTAAATTTTTCACATTAGTTTTAAAGAGAAATGACACACACACACACATATATATATATATATATATATATATATATATGTGTGTGTGTGTGTGTGTGTATACATGTGTGTGTACAACTTTTTAATACTAAGATTTAAAATAGTATGAAAATAACTACTTATTTTTCTACATTTCTTAAGAAAGTTTATTTTGAAACGAACAGTTTATTCAGCATTACGAGGTTGTGCCACAAGTCTACGACTTGAGCAATACTTAACGATCATTGGAGCTGAAATCTCTTAAGACTTAAAAGCTAATACTTTTCAACTGAGGGACTAATCTCAATTCCGCTTAATCCCTTGATAATTGCGAAGCTTCAAAATTCCTTTCACTTAAAGAGGCATAAAATGATTTGAGGCAGACTATACGAAAATGCATTATTAAGCCATGATTTATGCTGAAAGATATTTAGCGGAAGTGATGCACATGAAAGCCAGAGTTTTGAATCCATTTCGCCGCATGTGAACGCCATTGAAGCAGAAGATACGTTCGTGCCTGCTTTATTTCAATCCTCTTGCTTTACGCCTGACAATCACATTGTTCGTAGAAGCTCCTTTTGTGTGATTTATGAACTGAACACATATGACATTCGGAATTTGGTTCGTTTCTCTTTTCGAAAGAACGATAACTAGGCATTTTCAAAAAATGTCTTAAAATTCTTGTTACTGGTATGAGTGCATGGGAAGAACACAATTACTGGGCTAAATATTCAAAAATAAGTATGTCATTTTTGTAGAGTGGGTACAGAATAGAGATTTAGTAATTCAGGAAATATTTGACTAAAATCTGTATGAAGATCAACGTACCACTTAAAAGCACAAACCACGCATTTATGATGGGTTAAAATTATTTAAACAAATCATAAATGGTACAAAGTAAAATATTATGTTCATAATATTATTAAAATAAGTCATAGAGAATTTTGTTAATTACAAGGCGATTGTAATTTTCTCGTTTGTGATCTTCAGGCAATCCATAAACTTCCCTCTATTGTCTAGCTGAATTGTAAAATAAGCCATTGTCTAATTGAATTATGAAGTATGTGTATATCTATTCTCTCTTTCTCCTCTCTCTTTCTCTTCTCATTTTGACCTTGAACTAATAGGTTATTTATCCGCAAGCGACTGAGACTCATCCCAGAAGATGTCATTTACGCATCAAAACTAATTTAATTTTGGATAATATTTTTATTTATTGTATAATTTTTTTCTATGAAAAAACAGTCAAAAAAAATTCCTAAGAAGAGTTTCATTCTATTGTTTGTTTGGTAAACTACATGAGATTGTGATTGTTTATTATCGTCGCAATGAGAAGCAACACGAGGTCTATTGACAACGAACCTCATAATTTTGTGTATTGATAAGATGAAGAAGACGAGACCTGACTGACATCTCCCTCTCTAAACTTCCACACCACACCAACGTAATAAAGCTATGATTTTTAAAGGTTTTATTTCTAATTCTTGTATTATCAAAAATTTTCGTGTTTTTATTAGCTTATATTTTTCAACCCCCACTAGATGTTTCAGAATTAAAGAAATGTAACATATGATTCCGAGTAGAAATTACTCACATTTAAAATTAATCAGTTGCTTTAAATTGATTTCTGTTAAATATCATGTTTGATAAAAGATGTTTTTACTTTGAAATTTTCAGAAAGGGTAGCTTCTAAAACCATTCTCAAGCGTGTGTTTCTCTAATTATGTTGTTCGAGTTTGACAAGATGAAATTATATCAATATTTTGTTTTATTTTGGTTCAGAAATTATTTTTCATGTAGTTTACGCTCACATACAGGCTATTCTTACATTACGAATTGCTTTGAAAACTTAACAGTAACGAACGCGTTTATTACGTTCGCATTTATATTAGCATTAACATAAGCATTTTATTATGTTTTCTTATTATTTTATAAATTTAGTCTTATATATTGATTGACTGTTTATTCGCTTCACACTTAGAAGCAATGTGAGAATTATTGATGATGGATGTCGTACTTTGATCCTTGTTCAATTGATGAGGACGACACATCTGCTGGTTTTCCCTCTCTAAGCTTGTATACCCTGCCAAAGGAAAGAGTTTTGACAAATTTTACGTACATCACCCGCTTAACATTAGATAACAGTTATCATAAGGAAAGTTGAGCACACTTTTATAATCTATGAAATATTTATAGACAGTCTCTCATTAAGTAATGTGAATATTTCTTAACGTCGCACACAGAGAAGCAATACGAGGGTTATTGACGACGGTTTTCATAATTCTGAAACTGGGTCAAGTGATGAGAATGACTCCTTAGCTGATACCTCCCCTTCGTCGAACTTCGAGCTTCGACTAGATTCAACTTGCATCATCCCCGCTAGATGGAGTGTCTTTAGTAGCATCAGGGTTCGAAGCCACAACTCGATCGTAAACAACGCTGGCCGAGTGACCTCGACTATTACTGCTATCCTATCTCTGTTAAAATTCTCAAAAGACCTTGTGGTTCTGAAATTTTTATCCGGTTAAAAATTATATAACTTTTCAAGCAGCTTCAAATTTTGTTATGATTTATATGACTTATAATTAAAGCATAGTATCAAAAAAATTTATAGAATCATCAGCTTCTTATTTGCAATTAATATCTAATAGGCATTAACTTTTCGTATTATCATTTCTTGAAAATATTGATCATCAACTTTGTTGCTTTGTAAAAAGAAATTAAATGTTGTGCAAAAGATTTTAATCAAATCTATTGTAATGATTAATTGAAGCTTACGATATGCTTATGGCACCTCTCATCTCGCTTAAAACCATTTAAAAATGATTAAATAAGCATAGAACTATTTTTGATATTAACTGTCATCCGTACATTTTGAAAGATATTGAACAAAAATGTTTGTAACAAATACATAAGTATCTATTTATTGTATAATACAAATAAATAAAATTTGCTAAAATTTAATTTTTTTTAATTTACAAGTAAATTTTTAGCTTAAGTTTAATATAGTGAATATATATTTGGCGAATACAACTAACTCAATAACAAAAAAAAAAAAAAAAACAAAAAAAGGAATTGTCCGATTGTAATAAAATTTCGTAAGCAAAGACATTTGGACCAAACATGCAAAGGATTAAAATTTGGTCGGCAATGAATAAATAGCAAGATCTACAGCGCATCGGAATTGCGCTCTCAGCAGGTGTATATAAGAAGCAATTCTCATTCTGATGGTCAAATTTTCTGTTGCATTGTGATTTACAATATCTATCAACGACTGAAAAAGTGCCTCGTCACAGGATTCCAGCTCATTACAAGCAGCTGTCAGAGTATGAAAGACGTTGCATGGTTGGGTTGAAAAAGGCAGGTTGGGTAAATGGGAGAATCGCTCATTATACTGGTCGAAGTGATGCAGTGATTAGAAGAAGCTGGCAAAAATGGATGGGCAATGGTAGATTCCAGCGTCATGATGGTAGCGGTCGACCTAAGGCCTCAGCAGATCGGGAGGACAGAATGATTGTCAGATCAGCTGTCACAGCAGCTTATTCACCGTTATCAACCATCAGTCGCCCACGAGTGCCCACATGATTATTCACAGACGGCTGAGCGAGGAAATTCTTTGCTCGTACCGACCGCTACGCCCCCTGCCACTCACGCCTGCACACTGTCGAACCAGATTACAGTGGTGCTTGGCTCGAACAAGTTGGAATAATGCTGAATGAGGATGTATAGCGTTCAGCGAGGAATCCCGCTTCGAACTGTGTCTTGACGACCATCGAAGACGTGTCTGGAGACGCGCAGAGCAGCGTGCCGAACCTTATTTCACTACTGCACATCCCACAATTCCTCAACCATGAGTTATGGTTTGGGGTGCCATTTCCTTTAATAGCCGGGCTGCTTTGGTCATCATTAGAGGCACACTTACAGCCTAGCCGAACGTCAACAACATTGTGAAAGCTGTTTTGCTACCGTTCCTTTTGCAGTACTCTAGCCTTATTTTTCAGCAAGATACTGTGAGACCACATATGGCACGTATTGCTATGAACTGTCTTACAGCTTTTCAAACACTTCCTTGCCCAGCCAGATCTCTCTCTAATCGAACATGTCTGGGAAATGATGGGAGGACGAGTGCATCTACCAGAGACCAGGCTAGAGGTGGGTCAACTCCTTACTGAGCTCGTTAATCTGTAACTATATAACTCTGAAATAAATCATTCATTTTTTCTAAAATTTTAATTATTTTTTATTCTGTACATAATTTTCCAATCCACCAATTTTTGTCTCCATCGGACAGATGCTTCTTGGTGCGGCGTTTTTTTTCACTTTGCTGTAGAATATTACTAAGTTAGCTGTTTTAACATTCTAACATGTATATAAATCTCTTATTTATATAAAAATAATTGCATTTAATATGTTAATTCCGTTCTCTTTAATCACACAGTTTGCGTTCAGTTAAACTTTATTTAACATTAGTTCTACCAAGAGGTGTCAAAATACACCATTCAAATTTTAATTAAAAATTTTTTCTCTATGTTTAATCACTTTTCCACAATTTATGTATATATATATATATATATATATATATAAATATATGAGTTTTTGTGCAATAGTTTTTAAATTGAATCAGAGATATAATTTTCCTCCAGCTTAACCTAGACCTACGATTATGCATCTAGTTTACGTATGTCTGCCATGAAGCGTGTTTTGACACCTTAAAGATTTCTAACTTGTAATTTTAAAACATTTTATTTACAAATGTCGATTTCATTTTGCAGCATCGTATAAGAATATCTTGATTTCAATTGTATTTTAAAACACAGAGGTTGTTTCGTAATTTTGAAATTTTCTTATGCTTTTCAAAATTTTGCATTTTTGTGCAGAATATTTCATTGAATAGTTCTAAAAAAATTGAATAACTTGTTTTTCTCTCCAATTCTGGTAGAAAGTTCAATAACAAGGAAATATGTTTTCGTTTGCAACAAAATTTGTAGGAAAAAAAAAACGTTGTTGAAATTAGTATTGTAGGTATATAAGTAGAGTAAAATTATTTGTAATATGGTCAATTACTTCTATTTTTTATTCTTTTTTTTAAGAATAATCATATATAACCTAATATTAATTATTTATTTCTTATTCTAAGGATACCATTAATTTCAATAAATTGTTATTGAATAAAATAAGACATATAAATAACAAATGCTCTGAAATTAACAAAAGTTCACAATCTGACAGTGAAGATGAATCGAATGATTACTTCTAAAGTGACCAAGAATAATAAAAAATTACTCATCAGTGACTAATGAAGTTAAAGATCATTTAAGAGAAAGTAGAGGACGAATGAAAATGAAATTGTTTTGTTGAATTCTGAAGATAGAGGGAAAATAGCAGTAAATGGCAAAATAATCAAATTGCTATTGATAGAACATCTTTAAAACGATCAAAACAAATTTCTCTCTTGCAGAACACCTCTTCATACCATTTTAAAACATGTATCTGGTTCAATTGGACATGCCAAACGAAACGCAATGATAGGATGTAAATCCCAAATTTTATTCACTATTTGGCAATAATATTATGGAATGCATTAAAAAAATGTACGAAAATTTAAGAACAAAAATTTCTAGGGGAATAATTCAGTGTTTGTACAAGGCAAATTACACCCATTTACATGAATTTAATGTGCACGCGATGCATGTGAAAACAAAACAAGTAATTTTTAAAAAAAATCAGTAAGTTCCTAATTAGGTCAACAAAGAAATTTTTTATTTTAGTTACTTTTTATTAAATAATTACAATTAATATAAATATGCATATACATATGAGAGAATCATAATATTAAGTGGCAAAAGAATTTTTTTTCCAGCGATCTACTCTCTTCGTCGCTGACGGTATTTATTCCTAAATTTATATCTTGCTAAATATTTTATATAAGAGATATTTTTCTCTCATATAAAATTAAAATTAATTTTTTGACAACCAAATAAAAAAAATTATGCTTCGACTAGATTCGATCCGAAGGCATGAAGATTCTACGCCGACGCTATACCACCTTTGTCATTGCAAGACAAATGACAGTAGAAACATTGTCTTGTTTCTTAATTCTTTCTGTAAATTGAATGGTTGTAATGCAGTTTAGCCCAACCACTCTTGGCGATAGGAATTATTAGGAGATATTTTGCCAAATGTGGCTACCATAATCCACTTCGCGGACTTAACGATCAGTCAAAAAAAAAATCGCCCAGTTTGGCAATTTTTGAAATCGCACCAAGGGGTTGGGCTAAACAGCATTTTCACCAATTAAATTTAATTAAATAAATTAATAATTGAAAAAACTGTATTAACATCAAGTATCATCCACTACATGTTTTAAAAATTGTATTTGAACTTGAGAGGATGAATGAAAAGTATTTTATCAACGATTGAAAATTTGAACAATATATATATATATAGGGAGAGTGTAAGATAATAGTAGGAATTTAAAAACCATTGATGTATCGTTTTTTATATTATTAGAAACTTCAACAAATACGCATCAATGTATCAAAAAATATAGTGCTCAAATTATTTATATTTAACTGATAATTTGAAATCCAGACAGTTATTTGCAATTATTTACATTCAAACTAAAAAGCAACAAAATACACCTATTCGTCGAATTAGGTATACACAAAATCGAGGAAGAAACAGTGTCAAAAATATTACGTTTTCATTAAACTGAAAGGAAATTTAATTTTTCTGAAATGAATAATTATTAATTTTCCGGCTAACAATATTTTATTCCTATTTAGAATAATGAATTTATACTTAAATGTGTAACATGCTGCAACAAGTAATACCTGAATATATTTCGGGAAACCAGCTAGATTATATACCTTCACATTGAATAAGGAATTGCGCTCTGAAAAGAATCTCAAATCGTTCTGCATGACCGCTTTCTACCCACCAACATCAGCTGCATTTTAAGTTTCCCAATCTCACCCATACAAGACTCTTCTCTGCCCGAAACTCGGCTTTTCCAAGTTATTTAAAAGTGAAACTTAGAAGAAAAAAACAACAACATAAAAAGCTCTTCCATTTTCCTTGACAGTTGACGTGCAACGGAATTTCTAGACTCACGAGATTCGTGAAATTCTTTTCCAAAGGAAAGAAGAAATCTCATTCTTTCTGGATTAATGCATCGGCTTTTCCTTCCTCCGCTCCTGTACTCTCCGCTTTCTTCCTTCACTCTCATCTATCGCTTCGGGAGCTTGAAGGAAAGCTAAAAGCATGCTCTCCAATTACTTCTATGCTGGTGACATCTTAATCTAGGGTTTCAGCTCTACAATCTAAGCATCAATTTTCTAGTGCTTTCGGCTCTGTTAGACAGGGATATTGTTTGGCTTGTTCACCTTTAGGCTATTGATACTCGGGGGTTAAAAAATAAAACGTCCGTTTATCTTTTGAACAACAGTTTAAAGCGCTATGATTGAGTAGGTTGTATAATAATCATATAACGCTATCTCATTGATAATTTATTGCCTGCTGTTCCTTTCGACTCACCTTTAAATATTATTTATAGAATCATTGTTTGCATATGTACAATAATCATTTAATTGTTCCTTGCTGCTGAAAAATCAAATTTTAGAGTTTTTGTAGCAACCAGTGACTTAATATTAATAAAATAATAAGAAAGACATATCAACAATTATTATAATAATTTAAGATTCTCTGATTGTTAAAAAGAAAAATAATAAGATTTTTTTCAAAAGTTTATTCTTTATTTTTTCAAAAAAAAATGGAATGATTAATGGATTGTGGAACAATAGGCAATATATTTCTTATATGCAAAATAATTAAGAAGGTTTATTTTTCTTATTTAAATTTAATGTAATTTTTATAATTCTACAAATAACAAAATTATTACCAGAAAAACATTCGACTATTTTATAAAAAGTTACCTTAAAATACTCATTAACTCCCAAGTAGTATGAATCTTTTCTATAATTTTTATTTAAATAATAATAACTTAATAGTGAAATATTTTAAATACTTTTTATATTTTGTGTTTACTAAAAGGATAATTCAATGAGTTACTTGAATGTGTTTCTCAATGGTTATAATAAAAATCATTATTTTCTTTTCAATTTGAATGTATTTTTTATATTTTACATACAATTTCCTATAGTTAGAATGCAAAAATAGTATTTTAATATATACGTAAATTAAATTTGAAACCATTTTCGCTGTTTAGATGCTAAAACTTTGAAAATACGAACAAATAGCAGCATTAATTAAAATTTTATTTTTCATAATTTATCACTATAATTTAAGAAAAAATGTATATAAACGAGTAGTTAAATATATCTTAAAACTATCCAGCTATGATTGAATAATTTATGCTGAACTTAAGTAACTACTTCTGAGTTTCCTATATCTTACAAATATTTAATACAAACAAATATCGAAAATATTTTTACAAATATTAAAATTATTTTTAAGAAATGTTAAATTTATATGTGAATAGTCTGAACTTTAAAAAGTATATATATATATTAATTTGCAAAATACAAATCGTAAGCAATTAATCAAATCAATAATAAATTCACTATATTACTGTCTAAGAAATGGTATAATTAAAGAAATCATTAAAAAGTTAAAGTAAAATTAATGAAGCTCATATAAAAATATTGTAATTAACTAAAAATACTAAACTCAAACCAAGAAATAAAAACAAAAATATATTAAGTAAATGAAAACTTAAAAGAGAAACCCAATTGAAAGAAATGCAAATATTTAGAATAGAGTAAGTAGTGTAATTAATGATGTTCCATATTTTGGACTTTGGAATGGAATTATGTGTGTTTACAACGTTACTACCGATGAAACCATCACACTTCAGTGAATTACTTTTTAATAAAATATGGTAACAAACCAAAAATCAGCAAAATTCAAAAAGTCAACTAAGAAAAGATAAGAAAGTGAACATAGAACAAATATGAATCAAATTCCATTAAACTGCAAACTAAGAAATATACATAAATATAGATCTAAAAAATTACATAACTAATAAAATTTAAGACAATATATTTATTGAACAAAAAAAAATCTAAAAAACAAATTAATTAAATAAAAAATTAGAATCTAAAGAACAATATGAAAAAAATACCAATTTCATATCAACATAGATCGATTAAGAACTTTTTAAAGATATCAGTTTAAAGAATAATCATCAACTAAATAAAAAAAAACCTATTTAATCAAAGAAACTCTTTAATATTAAAAAAAGAGAGAAAACGAGAAAGATGGAGAAAAATAGCATCAGATAAAAAAAAGTGATATATATATATGTAATATCACAAAAACCAAAAACACTTCACGCAAGTCATTAAACTAGAAAAACTTTGAGTTATATTGTAATCTAGCATTTACTCTTTGAAATTATTTTAATGTGGATAAATTTTTAAGAGCTTCATACGTACATCAAAGTTTTAATTAACATAAAAGGTTAAATATATGTTCATATTCGTTTTCGAAATAATTAAATAAGGAAAATTGTACCAATAAGTTAGTAATGGAAAATGTATTCACATAACTCATATTTTACAAGGAGTTTCCGATAATTTCAAATGCAGTAATTTTTTTCCTCTTAAATAAGTTTAGAAGTTAGTATATACTGATTATGTGCTAATTAGAAAACGAAATATTTTATACTAGACTTAATATTGTGGCAGTCCACGAATATTTATCCAGCGAATTTCAAAGAGAAATAATAATACGTTTGTAGGTGCATTTCTGTGTTAATTATGAAATAAAAAAATAACCCTTTTCCTTTTTAATGTGACTCTGATATATATTAGACATCCAATGTGTTAAAAGTCATTTCCTTTTATTATAATTATTTCACTTTCATGTTAATTTTAAGTTATCAAAATAAAAAAAAGAACCGTATGAAAATAATTTTTTTCAGAATTTGTAAGAACAAGTTTTTTTGACATTTTTGGTTCATTTAAAAATGGAATGAATAATGTAAAGTTTAATAAGGAGTCAGCAGTTATTTCAGTGATTCTAAGTAATATTCTGTGTAATTACACACACACACACATATGTGTGTGTGTAACACCACTCAATAAGTCATCTGTCTGAGACAATACGACAATACTCTTGACAAATCCATATGATTTCTTGACAGTATAAACCTTCAAACGATACGTGTCACAATTTCATGATATCCAGATATCAATACATTTTTCTTTATTTGTGTTTTACTACACCGTAAATTTAATCACTTTGAATAAAAGCGTAAGGAAGATTTAACATAATATAATTATTAATTTGAATGAAAATAACATCATCAATATATTTAAAAATTCCAAACATATCATGACCATAAAAGTTATTTTCTGAAAAAAAGTAGATAAATTTTGGTTGTTTAATTATTTTCAGAACCACTTTGTAACATGCATTTAATCTATTTATAAATTTTATTATGAAAAATATTTATTTTTTTTAAGTCGAACATACCTATCTAATTAAATTTTTATGTACAATATCCTTATTAATATTAAATATCTTATAAATACCTTTTAGAGCTTTAATAAAATCATCTATGTTAATAAAATTTTAAAAGATCTTCAAATGCATAGCTACAAACAGCATAAATATGTTTGTTATTAAAAAAAAAATATTATATCAGCCAAAATGTCTATAGAATTTTGCATTTTCTTAAAATTTCTTCCCAGTAAGTGTATTTTAAGTATTCAAACTATTAATTAAACTTCTAAATTTTATTTGGCATTTTTGAAATTTTGGTGTTAAAACATTTTAGGAGCTTAACATTTTTTTACTGACAATAATTTTGTAAGAAAAAAGTATAATTATCTTAGAAATTTTATTTCTGACTATTCATATTAACACTAAGCGAATTCTTCTTCTTCAGATAATTACTAGTTAACGTATAATACGTGTAATTACATGTACGTATAATAGCATAATTATTAGGTACTCTGTCTATATAATTAATCGTAAATCTGTCTAATGGTTATTTTTT
>BMAW01016596.1:412018-459755 GCA_019974015.1 Nephila pilipes | reverse complement strand
TAATGAGTTAAAAAGAATACGATATATATATCGTATTCTTTTTAACTCATTATATATATATATATATATAAATATATATATAAATGGGTGTGTATGTGAGTATGTATCAGGTGTGGCTTTTAAAAAACAAGATTGAAACTGTAAAACATTTTATTTTGATTTTATACGTATTTACTTACTATCACTTTCAATACATGTCACTCTTCCATCCTTACAACGCTCTACGCAATTCTTCCATAGTTCAAAACAGTGCTGGAGGTCTTCTGTCAGGTCCTTCAGAACGCAAGCAGAACACGCACATTCTCTTTTACAGATTAAATGGACTCAAATCTTGTTTTTTCTAATGTAGATTTCACCTTAAAAAACAGATAAAAGTCGCATGGAGCAATACCTGGAGAGAATAGGAGATAGTATAACAATGACAGGCTGTACTTAGTAAGAACCTCTAAGCAAACAATGCGGAATGAGCCGGCGCATTGTCTTGATAGAGAACCCATGACTCATCCTTCTACAATTTGGTTCGTTTTTCCTTATTATTTTACTGAGAACGGGAAGTGAGAAGAAGAACGGGAAGGTAATAATATTGGTATTATTACCTGTGAATGTGCTTAACCCTATGAATATCGAGGTAGGCAATCAACATTGCTTTGAATTTTAATTTACTGATTCGAGACCTTTTGCCTCACTGAGAACAGGGGCTTTTCCAGTACACAGTTTGACGGTAAGTTTCTGGATGATAAGTAAAACACCACAATTCATTTTACTTTATTATCCTTTCCAATAAGTGTGAAACATTTTCAAAGGTATTCAAATTGTGAGTAAGATCATATTTGCGAGCTCCTTCTTGTTTAAACGTGAGAAGCTAAGGCACCTTTTTCTTGCATGAAAAAATTCTTATTTAACATTCGCTGTACGGATTCTTAGTCGATTCCTACAGTCTTAGCGATCGCACAAATACTTAAATAATGGTCAGATAGAGCCATATTCCGATTTTTTCGATATTGTTATCCGTTTTTGACGTAGACAGGCTACCCGTGTGGAAATCATATTTAATGTCTTTTCGTCCATCTTGAAAAAATTTAAACCATTAAAAATCAAGTGTGTATGCAATAAACATTCATTGTCACACATTCCCATACACAATAAGTTTCAGAACCAGTTTTTCCAAGTTTCACGTGAATTTTCATAATCATTTGTTGCTTTATTGTTACACTTATAATATTTCCGTCGAAACAAAAAATTAACTCCTATATGAACGAAGGTTTCGACTATACAGTTCTGATTACAGAAGCGAGAGGCACTGATTTCGATAGAGAAGGTCTCTTGCTAAATAGCTGTCGGTCGCAGTCGTGAGGCGAAAATTGTATATATTTTTATGTATATGTATGTATTTTTTCATACATACCATATATATATATATATATTATATGTTGAATGAATCACGCAGATCTTTGTTTATACAAGGCTGGTTTAAAAAGTACTTGTATTTGAAGACAGATGGCATTATTTAGATAAACGGTTGGTTCTATTCGGCATTATCATCTGTTAAATGGAGCAGACACAAATTTGACATTGATTCACAAGTAGTTTTGATCTGGTAAACATCTTGTTGCTAAATCAAAATTTAATATCTGCTGCGTCCAGCAGGTGACTCCCTTTTGTATTGACGATTAGATCTGGATTCCTCATTATGCACCGAAAATCAAGCAAAAATCAATACCTCGGTTGTTTTCAATGAATCTATTCCAAAGAAGGCTGAAACTGGTTTTATCGGCTGTAGAGCACACGATGAAACATTTTTCAGGTGCGAAAGGCGTCATGATCATGAAAATTAAAACTGAGATTTGATAGTTGTCTACGGAGCCATAATGCTTTCTAAAAACAAAACATTTCGATGCTAAAAGCCCTTTCTCTTGGAAATTTTAAGGTCTTATTGAACGAAAATCGTTTCTAATTTCTATGATTTTATTTGTTACCTATCTTCAGCATTGACTATGCAATGTCTACTGTAACATCATTTAAACATTATTATCAAATTTACATCGGGCTCTGTAATATCATTTACAGACTAAAATAAATAAATTTTAAAATAAACGTATTTAAGAAAATATAATTTAAAAAGATTTGCAAATAATTTCGAGATCATCAATGGTACAATGGCAGGATGTTTTACATATATATACGACTAAACACTGGTGTGCAAAAATTACGGACGAGATAGTTTTTTCAATATAACGTTGTGCAATAGCTTTCCAATTCTATAAGATACCATAATAATACCAAAAGATCCTCAGGACATAAAAACACAAGCAATGTAAGCAAAACTTAACAAAAAAAAAAAAGAATCACAAGAATAAAAAGGAACTTTATTGAACAAGTAGTATGAAGCATAATACAATTGAGGGACGTGACATCCATATGACAGGTATCCAGCCAGAAACATCGCAGATGATATAATGTCGCCTGATTGCTATGCATGGTCTTATCATGCTGAATATCCTCACTATCCAACATCTTTGACTGCTGTTGTGCAATGGGCTGGTGCATTATTGTCCATGAAAAGGAATTGCGGACCCATAGCGCCTCTAAAAAGACGCATTTACAAAAGGAGAATCTCGTTACAATAGCGGACCCAGGTGACTAAATATTCTTCGAAAACGTGAATTTAGATACGGTAACCAAGCATAATATTTCCCCAAACGAGAACACCGCGTACTCCAAAGTGGTCTGTTTCAATGATGTTGGAGGGGTTATTGTGGGTTCCTTGCTCTATCAAGATGTGTCTGCGTCCAGAATCGCAACTCAGATTACACCTGCCTCATCCTTAAAGAGTGCTTGACACCCTTCGTTACCTGTCCAATTCTGGTGTCCCCGGCTCCATAGAAAATGCCTATAAGCAGACAGGAAATATACTCACCTTTCCGGTCGTTGTGCAAACAGACTACCACTGTGAAACCTCCTGGCCACAAAAAAGGGGTATAGGTCATCCAGTAGCCTGTGCCATGTGTCTAGAGATTTCTCTCGCAGTATGTTGTCTATTTATCTGGCCTGTAGGGCAATATAACGGTCATCCTCTAATTGGTTGTTCGTGCATGACATCTACTGAACCATTGGACAACTGTTCTTGTATTTTCAAATTATCTCTTAAGTCGTGAAACGGTACTATAAGCAATCCCGAACTCTGCAGCCACATTTGTCATACTTCAACCTTCCTCTATATTTGTAATGATTCGATATCGTGTAAAATAATCGATGTCGTCTTTCAGATTGACTATTCAACATTTCCCGCTGAGGCAGCAAGTGAGCTTTGTTTAAACTGATATACACCATGCAATCGCTTTCCCAGAAATGCTGAGCTTACACCACTTGCGTTTTTTATCCCACTCCAACACTCCCGCATAACGTCTAGCTGCATATCTGCACATCTGTTACCGCATCTCACCCTAGTTGATCGACTAACTGGTCTTTCTGTCTGCTGTGCCTCATGGTTTCCCCCACCCCGCTGATATGCTAATTTTTATACTTCGTCCTTAATTTTGGCACGCCAGTGTATATACGATCATTTTGGTTTTACATATATATTTTTAATGTATTTAATAGTATTCAATGCTTTACAATAAAATAATGTGTGTTACAATGATTAATCTAACCATTGCACTATATTACATTATAAGATGAAAGGATGGTAAAAAAATCCAAGATTAAAATTCAGTAATTCAAACGCAGGAAAAAAGAAAGAGGGTAAACATAGAAAACGTAATCAATTTGACGAAAATTCAGGTGAGGATTTTTAATTACGAGACTGACGCCACTTCTTAAGAAATACGCATACGTCAAACGCCTGAGACTGACAACTGTTTAGCGTGAAGCCTGCTCTTTAGAATGCAGTGCCTCTTGCATCCGCAAACAAATCTGTATAGCCTTTATTAGCATTAGAGTTAATATTTTTATTCGGCAGATAAATGATAAATTTAACAATAGAACCACGAATTGTTGTGAAAGTTCACATGAAATGGGCACGTGTTCGTGAGATGCTTAAGCTTTTTAAAAATGGATGACGCTGAAGATGATGCACGTCGAAGAGCCCTTCCACATTAAAAACAGAGGACAATTTCGAAAAAACCAGTAATCTGTTTCAATCTGACTGTGTGTTGAATATTCGTATGATTGTTGAGACTGTAGGAATTGACAAAGTATTCTTACGGTAAATATGAGATAACAATTTTGTCATGCAAAATATGTGTGCCAAAAATTCTCACGTTTGAACAAGAAGCTCACAAAAATGTTTGTACTGACACTTTGAATGCCATTAAAATTGAGCAAAACATATTGGAAAGGATAATAAGAGTGGCAAATCGTGAATTTTTACACATGATTCTAAAATGATACGCCAATCCATGCACTGGAAAAGCCCTTCACTGAGAGCCAAAAAAAGCTTGAATGAGCAAATTAAAATTCAAAGCAATGATGATTGTTTTATTCGATATTTTTGGAATTGTGTACCTTCTCTAGGTTCCTGAAGACCACAATATTAATCATCATTACTACCTTCACGTTCTTGCTGAACTCCGTGAATGAAGAACGTGAAGAACACATCGTATTCATATGATGTGTGCTTCACGTTCTATCCAAGTTTCTATCCAAGCACAGCCTTCCAGTGTTAGACGATCTGCCTTATTCACCAAATCTTGCTATAGGTGATTTTTATCTGTTTACTAAGGAGCACTGTTTTACACAATAGAAGTTTTGCATGGAGTTTGTAAGGATAGAGGAGGTTAATAAGAAGCAAACTTGTAATGAGATTAATTTAAAATTTTTAAGGCGTCAGTTTCGTTATTTTATAATTACATGGTATTCATACATAATGATTTAGTTTTCAAGCAATGAGTTTTGTAAACGCTCCTAAAGTTTAAATTTCAGACAGATTGAGAGAAACATAAAATACATTTTAGATTTTCAGCAATTTTTTCAAAGATTATTTATACCAGCATTTAAAGTAAATTTTCCAAAGAAGAAAATCCACTTATCAATAACATGAACAATTAATTCAATACATTTTCAAAAGTGGTTTTAAAAATTAAACATGTTATTTTTCGATGTACTGACTGATTGAAAAGTATTAAAGTTTTCATTTTCAAAAAAAAAAAATCTTTGTTTCCAACTCATAGTTCATAAATAAAATGGATAACTACAATCTCTGGATTCATCTAGTGATGTATTTTTAAAATCATCCGTTGGAAAAGTGTTTAGCTGATTGACATTACAGATGAATAATGATTGTATTTCGAGAGCAAAAAAATATTCTGCAATAAAATATTTTTATTTCCGTTACCACCTTCATTTTCATTCCAGACTTTTCCTAGCATCTTATGTACATAACAACAATATTTATAATACAATTTGTGTGTGAGAATAATTTTATCTTTATTTTACTTAAATTATCTTAAGCCTCCTGTTATTTGTTGTAAAAAGATCAAATAAGATGTGTGTATTAAAAGAAAAGGGGTTCTAGTCAAATTACCAACCGAAGTTTATAAAGAGTTTAAGTATTAAATTAATTTTTTCAAGATTTAATACGACTATGTTATCTATCAACGAATATTTTTACTTATTTTATTTGTTAAATATCATGGTATGTATTTCATCAAGTCCTTTCTTCAGTATCTTTCCTGTAAATGCATGTATTGATAGATTTTTGAAAATAATCAGTTATACTGGTCTAATCAATTAAATTGTTCTATTGTTGTTGGTTGTATCGTAATATACATTACATACTTATCGGCGAAAAGAAAACAGCTTAATTCAATACACCGCTAACAACATTAACGAAAACATTACTTTTCATTCCTATAAATAATAACCCCTGTCACTGTCACTTCACTCCTTCCACAGAGTGACATCTCTTATAGCTACTGCCACCGTATGCAATTAGATGTCTTCCTTTCACTTTGAAACCGAACGATCCGAAATACTCTCTTCTCCTGTGACATCTTAATCCGAAGCCACGGGCATTCAATCTAAACATCCATTTCTTCGATGGACAGCGGATAATGCACTTTTATTGATCCTGTCGCGTGAGGTTTTTCTCCTGTTTTTCTTCATTCTTGATCTTCGACCGTACCTAAATCTGTCACGCACGGTGAAAATCACGGCCATCGACTACTTCGGCTCATGTATTTCTTTCTACTTTTTTTGTCCCTTTAGTTCTCCATCTTTTTCTTCTTTTTTATGGAGTGGAATTCTAAGAGATGGGAAGTTGAGAAGAATGTTCTCTTTTTTGGAGGTCTCTTTCTTATGGTCGATACTTGATGCGTCTGTCGTCGATTTTATATAAAATAACAGATTCGGCTGAAAATTTCTCATTTCAAGACCTTTGGATTGACTGGGAACATGGAGAAATTTTGTTTCTGTTTACTTTGTATTATATTATTTCGGACAAGAGTTGTCCAAATGCTCTTAACATATCTTTATTTTGAGCTACATTTAAAGAGTTGAGAACAACATTATCATCTTCAAGATAAAACAAATTCATAAGCTGCATTAATTTATCCATGTTACTTTTTAAGTCAGAAAATGAATATTTGTAAAACACTAATTCACAATATTGGGGGGAATGGGTATTTTAAAACAGAAATTTCATTAATTTTATCAAGACATCACAAATTTTTTTCTCATTTCTTATTTATTTATATTTGCTTATTTAATTTGAAATTTTCTTCCTGATATAATTTAAGTTTGTATTTGCGAAAAATTGTTTCTTTTCAAAACAGCGTTTTTGACAAAATGATTTTTCATATTTACCGATACAAAACCTTACAATTATTCTTTAAACAACATAAGAGTTTTAAATTTATTGTACATCTTGAAAAGATCTTATAACATATATGTTTTCATGCATTTTATTAAGTTGTTTCAATTTAATTTAAATCTAGATTCAGCTAAATAAATCTATTTAATATTAAATTTTATTTTTAGTATCCTACATTCGCAGATTGCATGAAAATTTTTGAACTGACATATATGATCAGAGGTAAAAAAACACAATTGGTTGAACGCTCCTGGTTTTTAAGATTTTTAAAAGTATGAAGTTGATGTATATTACTTGTGTTATAATTAGTTTGATTTGTGCTTATCCCTTTGAAGGGCGGCATATAAAAAATAGTAAATTTTAGATAAAATTCATCTGATATGAATTAATAATGTTAAAAGGACACAATATCAAGTGGTAAAATAAATTTTTATTTGTTTATTGATTTTTAAGGCCCGGTATATAAAATATAATACTGCCCGTCTAGGATACCTTATTTGTACACTCGTTGTTTTGTATTCCTTCGAAGAAATAATTAATACTCCTATTAAAAAGTACATTAATTTAGTTAATTTGAGATATATTAGAATCACAAAACACTTTTGAAAAAGTTATGATGTATTTTTATTTCTAAAAATGATAATTTGTTGTGAAAATGTGTTAATTAATTAAGTACAACTTTTTTATACATATATGATTTTCATAATTTAATGATAAAACTATATTATAAACTTAATAAATCAAATTTAGTAGAAATACATATACTGTTTTATTTAAAATAAAGCAAAATTTTATTGCATATACAGCAAAGATATTTTCTTCTTCACTTGTTTCTGAAGGTAACTCCGATCCATCAAAAGAGAACTCTTTGAGCAAAATAAGTGTTTTTCATTCGAAAATCATCGTGTAGGTATTCTTTTAAAGATATTTTTTTAGAAATATATATATTTACAAAAATTAATAAAATTAGATTATAAAGGTAGTTTAAATAAAATTAAGAGTAAGAGTAGATCCGTAAGAGTTCAAAAACTGTCCATCCACGGTAATTGTTGGCATTTGAAACATGCCCTCTCTCATATGTGATGGGCAGATGCATAAAAAAAAAAAAGAAAGAAAGCTCAGCCCTCTTATTCTGAAGTACTTACGGGATGTATACCCAATTATTTTTCTTTCCTTTTAATCATCACTAAAGCGGTATTTCTAGAACTTTTCAGTTTAGAAGAAATCATCCTTTCTTTCAAGATTCACATGTGGTGCCCTTACGCTGAAGATTCTGTTCTTCTTACAAAGCGGTTCACTCTTTGTTGCATTGTACCTTTTGTAATATCTTTCTTCAATAATTTACATCTTAGTTTACTTAGATTGTTTGATATAGTTCCGCACTAGAGGCAATGAACCCCTACTGTCGTCCTTCAATTGTCGAAAGCTTATCGGCTATTTTTACCTAACGTCCACTATATATCAATAATCGTTTGCAAGTTTATGTCTATAAACAGCAACAAGTCCTTATTCTGCTGTCTCCAGCTAGTTCTATCTTACACGCCTTCGAAGACTCTCACTCAGTCTTCGCTTTATTAGACTTTTTTCTTTTGCAATAGTTTTGGTTTTGAGAAACCATTCCTTTCTCCTACGCTTTTTTTTGCTGTCTTTTCGTGGGCACACAGTGTTGATAAATTTTTATTAGCCACCTAAGGGGCTATTGTTTTAGGTAAAGCGGACCAGATCACTAAATTTTTTACCATTTGCTTCATTTCAGTTACGTTTATCTCAAATATATAGCGTTTTGGCTACCAGATCACATTAAAATTTTTACCGTTTGCTTCATTTCAATTAAGTTTATCTCAAATATATTCAATTTAATAATATTTCGTTTGCTTTAATTTTAATTGCATGTAGCTGATATATATTCAATTTAATAATTTATCGTTTGTTTTAATTTTAATTACATTTATCTTAAATATATTCAATTTAATAATTTATTGTTCATTTCTCTATATTTCATCGTTTAATTTGAAATCTTTTATTTAACAGAGTATTTTAATAATAATTATAAAAAAAGCGCTCTTTAAGTGGCTAAATAAGTTCTTTGTAAAACTTTGCACATAACTTTTTTTTTTCATTTTTTAAATTTCTTTTCTTCGTAAAATAAGTCTGATTTTTGCCTCACTGGCACTTTATAACATATTTGAGACCTCTATCTTTCACTATTTTAAAGTGAACCGTCACATATCAATCTGATTCGAAAACTTTAGTTCTGTTATCTGTTGCTGGCCTACCCTCTGTGTGAGCGGTGGTATAAATTTTATACCACTTAGTTTGAAGTATGAAACGAATACTTTATATATTTTGTTTTGATTATTTAGAAATATTTACATAATGTTTCAAGCATGCAGATTGGTTATCTGATGAAATTGAAATTTTCTATTCATTTCAGAAACATTTCTGTAAGGGATAAAACAACGACTTGTTAGGAACATTCGTTAGATTCAAAGCAATAATTTTTATAATCATTCTGCATGGTTGTGCTATTTAAATTAAGTAAATAACACTATAAGCTACCATTTGAAGTCAAATGTGTGAGGGGGAAAAGGTATTTTTCAGAGATTTTTAGGGTGCTATATATGTGGTACAAAAATATACCACCGCCCCTGAAAGGGTTATACTATTCTCATTTCAATGCACAATGCATCGGTGCTCACAATTAAGAAAATTTGCATATTTAGTCGAATTTTTCGAAAATTCCAGAAAGAAGGATATAACTGGCAATTATGGACAAAGTTGAAAAGTTTTAATGTTAATCAGACAAGCGTGCTTTTAAGTGTGGGCTATGTATTTAGAGGAAAATGCTTTGAGAGCACACATGCTAGTTTTTTCAATTTAACCTCCAATATTATGTGCAACTCACTGGGACAGTTTCATAATGGTGAATCCACAGGGAGATTGTCTTGACAGGATCATCCAAGTTCAACAAAGACCAGTGAAGATTATTATTTATCTATTACAAAAAGGGGTCGCAAGATTGAGAAGTTTCTCAGTTGTATCAAGAAATTTATGCGCCTGCAGAAATTTAGGTTTCAAATGTTAATATTTTAAGCTGTTAACAAGAGAAACATCTGGTTACAACGTATGGTTGTATATTCCTCCTCATTTGCGCTCACAAAAGAACCCGAATTGGTGGTATTCCGTTCTATTCACTGATGAGTCTAATTTCAACCTAGCATCTGCATCTGGACTTACCTTCATCTGAAAGGTATATGGAACTCAATACCTGTCAAACAACAACTGAGGAATAGATACGGAAGCACCAGAGATTTATGTCTTTGTGCATAATGTTGGAAAGTGCGTAGACTTTCATGTCTTTGTGCAGATGCTCTGCAACTGATATGCCGTATAGGGATAAAATCTAGGAGCCCTATATTTGCTTTTTCAGTGCTGTGCTACTTTGTTCCTGATTTCATTTCCGCGAATTACACCACTCATTTACATATGACTCAAATGATCGAAAAATTCCTAGAAATCAAATATATTCACCAAATAGATTTACCAATCATTCCTCCAGACCTTATTTCTATCGAAAATCTTTCTAATGCTGTTAGGAGAGTAACTGCGTTACCTTTCCCTTCTTAGAATGAACAGAAAAATACTTTTCTGAAGGAAATGAAATTAATTGTTGCATGGATTTCATAAAAAGTAATAAAATAATATTGAAGTCAAACAAACCAAAACGTATGAAGAAAATGTCCGAGTAAAAAGCTAAGGTACATCCATAACATTATTTGTAAGTATGTACACTTGCACTTCTGCAAATTATTTAGCGTTAATTTTTTTAAACAAATACTAATCGAATGATTTGCATATAATTTTTAAAATGAACCCAAAATCGTATAAAATGTATTTCAATGGTATATCTTTATTTATTGTTGAATCCTAATTTTGAAAAAAAGGAATTGAAAATAAAATTATTTCACACAGCAGTATTTTCCTAATGAAAGTTGCAAACTTGAAACAAATGGCAATTAAAATTATTTGATGAATCAAACTAATTAACTCTTTTAAGGAAATATGATGTTTCTTAGTATGAGTTAAAGTTAATTTCTAAATTAGTCCAATATAGTTCAAGTTTGAAAATAAACTTACAGAAGATCTCGTTGGAGTTTGAAAATATTTGCAAGGTACATCTCATCGATTGATTATATTTTTTCTATAGATACCATGATTCTAGTTCAATTCCTCACAATACTTGAGATTCACCATACCCTTTATCATTAATTGCTGACCATTTGGAGTTCTAAACTTACAGTTAATTAATAAATGAGTTTACAGAGTTTACACACACAACTCTAGTTCATCTTTCAATTTTTATCATTAAATTATTTGATGAATATGAGAATATAGTTTGCGTAAATGAGATGTCTATGTCTGTGATAATAGATCAAGTGCTAAGCAATAGTTCTTTCATGAAATGGGATAATAATAGTCAAACGCTAATAGAAGTCAATGCATATGTTAAGTAATGGATGCACTGCAGTTCGTGATATCTGGTATTGCAGGAACATTACGTATTTTTACTATGGTTACGCGTGCAGGTTTGTATGCTTTGTCTAAGCTAGACTTAAGAATTTGGAAAAGTTAATTATAGGATTTACAGTTTTTGTATATCTAACATGCTCAAATATAAAAAAAATTCATTTTGCATTCTATTAGGGTTTCTTTTAGTGTAGTTCTGATGTAGCTTATAAAATATCCAATTTGCCAAAATATGTGTTGTACTTGATATGTGATCTCATGATAGCAGAATATGTATGTAATGCCATCAAATGAATGCATGCATTTTTAGGGGGGAAATTCATGTACAGTTTTTTTCAAAATTAAGAGAGTTTTCCTTTTTTTTAACTACTTTTGGAAGTACTGAAAACCTTTAGCGTAATTTATTGTATGCATAGCATGTAATGTAATAATAACAAAAGACCACGCAATATTTATATATGTTATAAATGCAGAAATAATTAAAATAAAATCACAAGCACTTAAGATATCTATGCTGCAGTCCGTTGTTTCCGTAAATGCTATTAATGAGACTATTACGATCACAGAGTATTTTGAACGTCCAGTATAGTAAGGTTGTTTATTCCTATATATGGCAGTCCTTATCTTTTTAAAAGAAGTAGATAGGAGTGTTTGTACTAAGCGTGTTTCTTAAAGAAAATGCCGTTTTTAGAAATGGAAGCTGCATCACAACTGTCGCAATTAAATACAGGTGTATTGAATATATGTTGGTTCGCCACCGACGCCAGCATGGAAGCGTTCGATCACATTTACTTTTGTGTCTGCGCATTTAAAATTTCTCACACAACTGAAAATGGCGATTATTGTGAAATATGCCTGTGATTCGTAAGCGATTGCCTGTTACAAGCAAAAGGTGTGAAAAATCTGCAGAATAATGAAGTAAATGAAGAAAACACTGAAAAACGGAAGGGTACGAAAAATAAATGGGTGAGAATATTTCAAGATATACGTACAAATGTTCATCGTGACGCAGTAGTAGATCATCTCTCATTACTAAAAACTTGGTGCAGAAAGAAGATTCAAAAGTTGGAGAAGCCAGAAACTTCAGGATTTCATCTCGGTCTCATTAATTTCTACAAACGTCAAACAGAGTTCTTTATTAAATTCTGGTAAAGCGCTTAAATCATCGAAATTTGAACTTCCGATGAGTACCGAAAATGTTGAGTGAGGTGCACAAAACCCATCAGACAAGAATTGCTTTGAGGGGAACAATGGTAAACGCTATTAGCTTCCAAGCCAAATTTTCGGTGGCAACGAAACATTCGAGACTCATGTGATACTGTAAACGAAACAGAGCTTCAGGGAATAGGGACTTTCAATATCATCCTAAAAAAATGAAACTCAAGCAAGCAATTTTAACACTCAAAATTATTTGTATTGTGTTTTGGGATAGGCAGAGGATGTTGCTTGTGGATCCTTTGCCTTAGGGAATACAATATATTCCCACACATATTGTGGCACCTTAAATAAACTGCGTCGTGTAGTTAGAAACAAAAGGATTGGCAAACTCAATAAAGTAAGCTTTGTTGCATGACAATCTCTAACCACAAGTGGCTCATCGAACCCAAAATGTCAAGGTATCATACGACTGAGAGTAGTTATAAATCTTTAATACAACACTGATCTGGCGTGCATTGACTATTGCTTGTTCCGTCACTTTAAAAAAAAAACATTTAGGTAATCAGCGCCGTAACGATAATGATGTTGTCAAAATGTCTGTGGTGCAGTGGTTAGCCCATCAAGCACAGATTTCCGTAAGGTTGAAATCCAGAAACTGAACGATATGATAAGTGCCGTAATAGTGGAGATAATTATATTGAAGAGTAAGTAAAGGTGTAGGATTTCTTATAAAAGTAAAATAGTACCAACCGAAAAATCATCCCAACAAACCAATAGCTATCAAACTATTAGCGAAAGTTTTCCTTTTGCTAACATTATCAAATGTTCGCAACAGGTGAAGCCATTCAAAGGGATATCCGAGGCAATCAAATCTAGTAATTTTGAAACTGAACAACCAAAATAAAATTCATATAATATACCCAACAAGAACATAACACAATATATTCACATCCATTACAGAACTGAGCAATTTTTTTCAATATTTTTCCTAATCTCCTTGAATAGTAATAAGTAGAATATTCGAGACAAACGCCACATTTGAAATTTTGATATATTTTACCAAGTCATGTACCCATACTCCAATTTTTGATATTGGGTTACAACTGTTTCAGTCTTGGAATCGCATCTGAGAATGGCAACAGTGTGAAACCTCGTGTTACCAAGCTATGGGATTTCGTAGAGAAGCATTCTCCTGATATTATTTTATTACAAGAAACACACCTGAGACCAGTCTTAGATTTTAAAATTTCCAACTATAATACATATAAGAGCGATAGAATCAATCAAATTCACACAGGTAGAGGCACTGCCATTCTGATTAGAAACTATCCCACGTCACTTTATTCCTACATCTTCTCTCGGGAAGATCGAGGTTACTATTGTTACCTCTATTTCCTTCGGAAGAAGACCCACTTATTATGGCATTGATTTAAATTCTACCTTCTTCTAGAGCTCTAAATGCCATTAAAGACCTGGAAACAATAACTCAATTTGAAACTAATGCAATCATGCCTACATTGACATCAGAGCTCCACCCACACCTATAGGCTTTGGCCATAACTCTCTCTGAACTCTTGATTTTGCCCACTTAAAAATTTTTCATTGGTTTTCCGAAATTTCTTCTCTGTGTGAGCTTTCATCAGAACCCTATTGACTTCCTTAACATTAAAACCACTATGCAAATTTCATTAAACGAAAGAAATGTTTCCACAAATCGGGAATTTTTCACAACTTTTAAAATGGAGACCATACACTCAAATTTTCCCTGTACAGTTTAGGAGTAGAAATCGATGAGCCTGTCTCTAGTCTAATTTAAGATTTATTAACGCTCACTTAATCTATTCTAAGCCAATTAATCCTGACAAACCGGCTACACCAGTGAGGAACTTAAAAAACATCTTAGAGAATTAAATAAATCAAAGAAAACTCAGGAATAATCTAGGAATCCCACTGATAAGTATATTCTCAACAACACTCAAAATCCCATTAAAAGAAAAGGTTTTGATTCAACCAAAACACATGGAAGATACTCTTCTAGTACTATATGCCAAGGGCAACAACTCCATCTGGGGGATAGCAAAAGCCTTACACAAGAAGAGATGTCCTGTTTCAATCAGAAATGCTGTGCTGTAGTCGTCTTTACTGATTCCAAAAAAGGCAAATGTTTTAGCTAATACGTTCAAACAACAAGTTTAATTAATTAAAATCCCAAATACACATTCTGATAAAATTATTGAGGAAGTTCACAAAAAAACTTCAAAAACTAAAATAAATTTCTTTACACTCAATCCATCTCCCCTTCAATTCTTACAAAATTCTGAAATGTATAAAGAAAATAGAAATTAAAAAGGACCCCAGAAGGAAAGGAATAATAAATAAAATGAATAGATAACTACGATTAAAGATTAATTTTGAAATCCTCTGCATCATTCCAAATATTCTTAAAATTGGTTATTTCCCATTTTCTTCGAAAATAAAATCTGTAATTCCTATTATTCAGCTTGATAAAGATCATAACCTTCCTGATAGTTATCGACACATATCACTACTTCCTATTCTGAGAAAACTTGAGGAAAAAGTAATTCTTAGTATATTGAATAATAAATTTAACAAAAATGATATCCTAGTTCATGAAGAGCATTGTTTCAGAGCAAAACTCTCCACTACCCATCATCTTTTTCATGTTGTTGAACACATAAAGTTCAGTACTGCGCCAGAATATCTACAGGTGCAGTTTTCCTTGATAATCAAAAAGTTTGAAAGATTTTGGCATAAGGAGCTACTCTGCAAACTTATCAAAATCAACATCCTATTTTTTCAAATAATTAAGCTTACTAAATTCTGCCTCCAAATCAGAACTTTCATTGTAAGAATAAATAATGATTTTTCATTAATCACACAAATTAATTTTCATCCCAATGGGCTGAATTCACGAACTATCTCATTTCGATTTATTTTTGAGTGACATCCCAAAAGCCATTAATATCATCACCTGCATGAATGCAGACGATACTGCGATTCTGACACAGCACTTAGAACTGATTCTCATTGCACTCACAATTAATAACATCTCTAAACTAAGAAATTGATTTCCTAAAGAAAAATTCACAATTAATGCCAGTAAAAATGTAACTGATTTTCTTTCCTCAAACAATACCAAAAAAATTAATCGAGACATCTTCATTGAAATTTTAAGAAAATCTCATGGTCTCAGCATACGAAATATCGTGGTGTGATACTAGATTAAAAAAAACTCACTTCCTCTCCCAATATAGTGCAAGAAATTACTAGCCCCCTAATTGCTCCGGATTCGAAAGTGACTAGAAAAGATGAAATGCTAATCTACACTCTGATATTTAGATCCATTCTAACTTATGCCTTCCCAATTTGAAATTTTGCAGCCAACCTCATATAAAAAAAACTAGAAAAATCTTAAAAGCACATCATTACACAAATTGTTAATGTTAACTGGTATTTGAGAGAAAAAAAATATTATCTATATAATGCAACTAATGTTTCATCTACCAAAACCACTATGAAAAGAATTGTATTCAAATCTTTGAGGAAATATTCAATATCAACAATAAATTATTACAAGTTATTTAAAATTAATATCCTGATCCCAATGTTACAAGATCATGAAATATGATGCTTAACACCTAATTTTAATTCTTCTTCTGAACTACTGACAAGATATGCTGATACCTCATTGGCTGGGAGCATAAGTTAGAACACACCCTCTCCTACACAGCCACTAATGGCATGCTACTACTCTTAATTTTTTAGGATCAAATTTCTTAAGATGAATGTTTTTTAATTTATTTTTTCTTTTTATTTTATAACGTAAATTTCTCTATTAATATCATAAAAATGTAGTTATAGGAGAGGTTAAGTCCAAACAATGTTCAAAATTCCTCCAGATTCAGAGATTAAAAGCTGCAAAGCTTATGTGCTCATGAGAATACTTCAACCATATTATGCAATATTAAAATGTATATGACATATCTTTTGAATATTAAGTTCATTACTTGTGAAAAGTGGTATTGAAAAGTGGTATTGAAAAGTGGTTGGAAAACCATTTTGTAGTTGACTTAAACAATAGCCTCTTGGGTGACTAACAAAAATATTTTAAGGTAAAAATTAATCGGGACCAAATTTGTAAAATATGTCTGAAAATATAGACGTGAACAATCTAATATTATCTACAGATAAATAGTTTGCTCAAAATACTCTTATTTGTAATAATTCAACAGTTTTATCTTATTGTTTGTGGAACTAAGGAATGGATTAAAGTTGAATTCCAAATGTAATCTATTTAAAATATTCTGTTTTTAATACTAAAAAAAGTGTGTGACATTTTAAATGAAAATTTTCTTTTCATAACTTAATTCACTCAGACAATTAAGTTAATCATGTTAATTCATTTATAAAATAACTAAATCATATTTGCACAATTGTAATTCTGTGATAAAATTACAAAAATTATTAAGTATGCGTTACTTATTGACGACTGTACAAGCAAACTGTGGTGATATTTTTCATAATTATTTTTGTTCGTAACGTAATTGTTTCAAGTATAGTTAATTTCTATACTGATTTCAGTACGACATTTTCCACAACTGCTCTCTAAATCATCCAATAAACGACAAAATTAGGAATAGGTTGATTAAAACTGAATGAAAGAAGAATTATTCTTTTCCAAAACATCTTATATGTGTGATCATATGAGTATGAGAAAATACAATCATAAAATTGTGGATCTCCAGAAATAAGCATGTGTGATATGCTAAAATATATATATATATATATATATATATATATATATAAGATCTGTAAGTATACATCTCTAAAAATATATTCATTTTCTTAGGAAATATAACTAAATAAAAAAATCTGTAACGCATTTTTATTCAGTTCGATATACACATTAACTGTAGACTAAAGGCATATTACGTACATTCGTCTTATTTATACATTTTTTTCTGCTTAGAATGTAAATAAAACTCATAAGAATGTTTCCAATATATTTGGGAACGGATAAATACAGTTCAACTTTCAGGATTCATGTTTACGCAAAGCTAACTGGTTACATTAAGTAGCATGAAGCATAACTGTACAATCAGGTAAGTAGACAAAACAAACAGGCAAAAATTGTAACAAAACATTTTTTTTAAATTCCTTTCCACACTAATGACAAAAAGTGCTTATTCCGGTATTAATTCACAAGTAGTTCAAACTTATATTAAATAGCAACAGAAATTCTGAAGGAAATAAGAAGGAAAACATTTAATGAATAAAGAAATTTTATTTCAAACCTAATACAAAGTTTAGTATATTACAAAAATTAGTTGAGCATTCACTTTTTCTTAAATTTATGAATATATTTTATACAAACTAGCATAGATTTTAATTAATACTTTGATTTCGGAAGATTTCAGATCGATTGATTGTTTATTAAACTCACACCTAAAAGTAGCTTGAAGGCTGTTGCAAATGGACCACGTGATTTGATCTACTGTCAAATGACGGAATGACACCATTCACTCTTCTAAATTCTACATCATACGAGCTTGAAAGCAAAAGATTATCGTGCCAGTACAAATTTAAAGTTCATCATCTCCACTAGGTCTTGAACGATTCCAGGACCGGGTGTTACCTTAAGCTCTGTATGATGGTCACTGGACTATCACCAACGTAGTGAGATTTCAGAAATTTACGGAACTTGTGTCTATTGTTGATTTCTAAAAAAAGCTGTATGTTAGTTAAGAGAGAAGCATTACAGAGGAGAAGGAACTCTACCGAAATGGATCTCTAGATATAGAGCTAAGAATTTCTGTAAAAAAATGATGGCAGAAGAAAACACACACAAAGTAAATAAATTGTTATGAGATCAAAGAAAATAATGCGAAATTTAAAAAATTAGTTATTAGAAAAAATGTTCGTTTTCAATTACTCATCTTGCCGTTTTATAATGGCTCACAGAAATAATTATATTAAAACTTAACGGCATACGATAAACTTATAATTGTGTTATTCCAAAGTTATTAATATTACGAGGGTCGTTCAGTACGCCCTTGAAAATTCCAAGAGATGTCATTCGTAGCATCAACAATGGTTTGTTTCAATAAATATCATGAATTGCTTAGACAGCTGTCTCCTTCTCAGTTACTAATACTTGGGATCATGATGTTTTTCGCACCTCAAAAATTCGTTATCATTAACTTTTCCGGCCGGTGAGACCATCTTAGCCTTTTTCGGAAAACATTCCGCGGAAGCAACCGATGTTTTGATTTTTCTTGATTTTGATTGCATAATGATGAATCCAGGTCTCACGGATGGTGACAACTTGACGCAAAATGACTCAACTCGGCAGCAATAAAATTTTGATTTGGCAGCAAATGACTACAAAATCCAAACTAATTTGTGAGTCAAAGTCAAATTTGTTTTGGCTTCGTTTAACAGATGGCAGCATCCAATGGTAACAACAATTCACCTTAATGATGTAATCTGTCTGCAAATACAAGTACTTCTTTGAGCCACCCTCATACTGTATTAATTTTATTTTACTAGAATAATAAAATCATCTGCTTAAATATTAAATGTGGCGTTTTTATACTGTCATTAGAAAAGACAAAAAAATACAATGAGGGCTACAAAAAAATTCCAACTACTTAAAATTCCCATGAGGATCACAAAAAATTTCAAGCAGTCAAGTCACTTCTTTTAGAATAAACCTTCTTCGTGTTAAGCTATTACCTTCTAAGCAATTCAAAAACAGACTCTTTAACCATCAGTGAACTATTAGAAAAAGAAAATATTTTATTTATAATTCTTGGAGATTAAACGCAGAAGTCTCTACTCTACTTGACGCTTTTCTATACTAGACAACCAGGGAAATCAAATTTAGGATTTGTTGCGTGATTTTAAATTAACCATAATTTATGCGTGACACTTATATATTTTCCTTTCTCGAACGAAAACAATGATTGAAATTTAACTTGAACTTACTGCAATGAGTAATATGGTGTCAAATACTTTTATATGGAACATCATGGTAAACTTAATAAGTGGTCACAAGCACATAATAACAACTTCATTTTGTTTTCACAGAGGAAACAGCGGAACAAAGGAAGATATGGATGAATTTCTTTAAGACAGATTGAAGAAATTTTGAACAATATCTGAATGAGATATATAAACATATTACCCGAGGATCTAGATGAACTACTTCAGATGTTCGCAAATAATATAATTGTATCAGCCGAGATATGTATCCATACAGGTAAGAGGAAACAAAAATGTATTTAATATTGGGTAACGGAGCAGATACAATCTCTCATGATGGAAAGATTCTTGTTAAATTAGTAATTGAAATTGCTCAACTCAGAGAAAAACAGAATAAAACTAGTTGAGGAAGCTTTACAAGAAGTAATTATATAGATTGGAGTGGGAAAGAGTCATAAATGGATTGATTTTTGCAAAACGCTGAATTCAGGAATGGAAGTAAGGTATTGGAAATTGCAAGTATATTAAGCAATATATCTGCAGCTGGAACAATCTTCAGCTTAAATATACTGGATGCTGCGACAAATACATACAGAAAGACCACTAATACGGCTATGGAATATCATGGAAAAGCGATCAAGCTAACACATGGATCAATAAGTTCCGAGACTAACCCAGAGATGGCGCTCGTAGTAAACCAGTAACCAGGTCTTTCGAGAGTACTAGCCTTTGCTTGAAACGTGTCAAAATTTTAAGTCGATCGGACCAGAAACAGCTGAGTTATCGAGGTTGGAGTAAAGTCGTTTGGTAGTTTGTTTAAAAAATGGAAAAAACCGAGTTTCGTGTTCTGATAAAACATTGTTTTTTAATGGGTAAAAACACCGTGCAAGCGAAACAATGGATTGAAAAATGTTACCCGGACTCTTGTCCATCAAAAGCAACGATTTGTCGGTGGTTTGCCGAGTTTAAACGTGGTCGTACCGACACAAATGACGCGGAACGCTCGGGTAGACCTGTGGAAGCCTTTACACCGGAAAATGTGAGTGAAGTGACAAAAATTATAATGAAAGATCGTAAAGTGAAGCTCCGTGAGATTGCTGAGATGACACAGATATCATATGGAAGTGTATTTACTATCCTTCATGAAAAATTGAGCATGAAAAAGGTTTTTTCCAAGTGGGTGCCGCGATTGCTTTCGATGGAACAAAAACAGTAACGAGTCGATGATTCAGAAAGCTGTTTATCGCTATTTACTCGCAACAAAAAAGATTTCTTGCGTCGTTACGTGACCATGGACGAAACATGGATACATCACTACACTCCAGAGACGAAGCGGCAGTCATCTGAGTGGCGCACAGCTGGCGAAAGCCGTCCGAAAACGCAGCAGTCAGCTGGCAAAGTCATGGCGTCAGTTTTTCGGGATACGCATGGCGTGATTTTCATTGACTACCTCGAAAAAGGTAAATCGATCAACAGTGATTATTATATTGACTTGCTGGTGCGTTTGAAGGAGGAAATCGCAAAAAAAAAAAAAACGACCGCATGGTCTCGGGACTTATTGATCCATGTGTTATAATTTGGAGATGAGACCAAAATAATAGAGAAAATCTTTACAAAAACATTTTATAATGGGACAATGATGTAATCACATTACATATAAAAATATCATTTTAATCACAGACTTAAATTTTAACGAATTGGAGTCGGGTACAGTAAGAATAAATGCAAATAAATACCCAGGGTGTGTTTTTGTTTTTGGTGAAATTTTCAGTGACATGGGTAGTAGTATAAAAATAAATTATTAAATTTACTCAGCCTATCAACGATATTGAGCAAAACTTCCAAAGCTTAGAAACTATCTGTCATAATCCCAATTTTGAACGAAATAAAGTGACCTTTGAATACAAAGACTATAGTTATTCATCTTTACTAGTATATTGTAAGACAATGGAGACAGTTAGACAATGAATTACGTTTCCAGTAAAGGAATATTTAATTTTTTTTGCAAATTGCTTTTAGAAAAATATCATTTCATTGTTAATGACTTACTCTATTTTTACCAGATAGTCATAGATCACTTCTAGGGGAAAAAGCAGCAAACAAATTACTCGAAATTAGTGTGTTTTTGATATTTCCTAGGAGATACAAGCCAATACAGAATGTGCACCAACATGGAATAGATGGAAATGACCCTTTATGGATTGCGAAACTTTATGAAAAACAGGAAGATAAGGCTGAGATTCAATAGCTCACGCCCATTAAATAAGAGGGTATTTGTAGGTATGGTTCTGGGATTCTGTTTTGAGTCATCTAATTTTTTTTCAAATATGTACTAACATCATTTATCCAAATTTAATTGGAAATTCAAAAATTTCGTGCTATGCTATTGACATAGCCGTTTGGCATACAAATAGAAATATTATTGTGCCTGAGAATTTTTTTAAATAAAATATTGAAACATATTTAGATAAGTTTGCAATTTGCACATATACACTAAGATCAATATTACTAATAAGACCAATTTTGTAATAAGAATCTCCTATTAGGAACACCTTTCTCTACCTCCCAAGAAAGGCGGGGGAAGTGTGCAAGCCAGAGATGCTAAAATTACATTAGCTGTTTCTTTCGCAAACAATTAAAAAGGTTTTCCCATGGTCTTAAAACTAGTAAAAACAAATACAAATATAACATGGTAGCAAGTGGGAAACTTACTTTCTTTCAACTGACGAAATTGACATTTCTAAGACTTTGGTTACGTTTTACAACTCGACTTATAAATATGTAAAACAGAGTTACTATATAAATCAAGAAATAGTGATTAAGAAATAGAAGAAAGATAGGGAATTAGTAGAAGATTATATAGAAGGAGGAATCTGTTGCAGCAATAGTAGACTGAATGTTCGATTGTAAAATGGAAGGAAGGGAGAGTGATTCAAGTTTGAACGAGATAGTGAACAAGAAATAATGCTATATTTGGATTGATCCCTACTCAAACATACCTTAAGAAGAATTCAGATAAATTATACTAGATACTTTTTATTTGAGTACGCATGAGGAGTTTGCTCCAACAAGCGTTCTATGCATCATGAATATTAATTATTCAATAAAGAGAAGATTAAGTAATGAATTAAAGCTTCGACTGTCGGATCAGTTTATTACTGTCCGAACTTTATTAATTATTGATAAAAGATTTAATAACAGTATTGAACAGGGGATCCCTAACACAATTAAATTCATAAGTAATTTAATTGTGTTGTGAAAAGTTGCATGTATGAATAAATATCAGAGATAATCTTCAATGTTTGTAGAGAAAAATTAAAAATTCAGGTGATCGACCAAATTCAGTATGATTAAGAAGTGAGAATAACACTAAAAGAGAACGAAAAAAATCTAATTATTTCTAAAGTTTTTTTTTTAATAATATATGTTTTTTTAATAATGTTTCCCTTAAAAAACAGCAGCAAAATAATGCACCAAAAAGAGCTACCTACAGTCATCAGGGCCATAGCATTTAGAAGAATAGAAACATACTCCAAAGATAAATATATACGAGCATTCACTAATGGATCTTCGGACGAAACACTTTCAAAAGCCGACTCTAGAGCTCAGCTAGTATTACAGATGGTAACATTCAGCAATGGAAAGACGGCACTGATTTAATCACCTCAACTTTACCGGCGAACTAATAGCGTTCTTGGAGGCTCTCAAGATATATTTGTCATCATCCAAACATTCATTAAATAAGGCTAAAGGTTTCATAAAATTTGTATGATTCCAGGGCTTCTTTGGAGGCAATCTAACGTTTTGGCACAGGGTTGAATGGAAAAATTAATGCCTATATAAGAATTCTAGAGATAAGGAAAATTATTTGTGTCGTATAGTGGATGTCTGTATATGTGTGGATTGAAGACAATGAGATAGCGGATCATTTGTCCAAGAAAGCAAAATCACCCAATGAGAATGCTTTCATACGAAACACATTTTTCCTATATTTTTTCAAACAAATGCGATCGTACAGTTTTAGAAAAATAAGAAAACTGAGAGGTTATCTCATTTAATCCAGGTTAAAAGAAATATTCAAGTATGCGAATTTCTTATTGATAGTTTGTTAACGTTAATTTTGAACCATGTCCAGGTGATGAAGAGAAAACCGGAGCTAGTACCCCTCTATAAACTTTTATATCATGCCAATTGGAGGACATGGAGCCTAGAGAGATTTAATGTGCAAGTCCCACTACACGGTAGATCCTAAGAGGCATCCAGACTCGAGTTTACGACTGAACAGAGAGAACGCCATCTGTGAGATCGCGACCATGGCCATTCAGGTAACGTGGCCTCACATATATGCGAAATGAGCGAGAATATAGCCGTTACAAATACAATTATTTGACTTATAATATATCATTTCATACATATGAAGAATGAAAGGACATTTATTGGTTACAGTAGTTACTCAGATTCTGGACTATCATCAAGCCTCATTTTTAAATTTTTATCAATTTTAAAAAAGGTAGCTAAAACTACTATTTTAACCCATGTTTTTGCATTGCTAACTCTGTGCCCACGACAAAAATGTCCAAAGGTGTTCATACTATTGGAGCTTCATTTATTGACAATTTGGCTCATGTATAATATATGATATAATCCCATTATATAATCTATATACAATTATTACATCTATGTTTAGTATTTATCATTCCGAAAGACTTATGCATAAGTATTCAGTTGATGGAGAATATTGTATATGAATCGGAGGCAACAAAGAAATATGACACATAAAAATAAAGAAAAGTAAACCTTTTACAGAGACTAGTTCTATACCAGTATTAAATCCATTTATGTGTCCTATTTTTCACAATAATTTGTTTGACATTAAAATAGCATCATAAGCTCTTTTGTCCTCAATATTCTGGGTTTTCATTTAAAACCTTTTTCAAAGGACAATAAAAACATCGCCTGTTTCGGATAGATATCTGAAACTTATACGTTTTCTGAGAGATATATAAACGGAATAATAGAAAAATATATTCGCATAAATAGCTTTTTGAATCGCGCAGTGTAATCCTCAGCGAGTTCCTTTTTCAATAAAGCTCTTAAATCGTTTCGAGATTTAACTGTTCCCTCCGGTAAGCTTCGAATCGATTTTTTTAGTTCTATACTCTTTTTTTTTTACAGCCACATGAGTGAAGCATAATCGATTTGATTTGCAATGAATTGTTTTCTACGGAAGCAGGAGATATATTTTACACAGGAAACAAGTTTAGAAGAACAAAATATATACGTATAAGTTTATAAAGTGTGTTGGAATGATAGGATAAATATTTTTTATTTATTTTTCTACGTTGCACCGAAAAGAATTAAAGATTTCGATTCTTGTTTGCGTCTAAAGTAAGAATGAGTATATTTTATAGTTCTCGCATAAAAAATATTTTTCTGTCACTCGTCTTTTGCGTCTTGGTAGAACTTCTAAATCTTCTTGATTATATAATAGAAATATTTTGTACCATTTTTTGAAAAAATACAAAATTTAGTGATGTAGATTACTTAAGAAATAATACGATTCTTTAAGAGTTTTATTTGAACATTTCCTGTAAAAATGTAAAGAATAATCAATAATTATTAATTTTTATTATTAATAATATTTACATTATAGACTATATATATATATATATATATATATATATATATGGACTATTAGATATAAAGAGTATTTTGACAATTCTTCGAAGATTTTTTAATTGAAAATAATAATAGACAAATGTCAAATCAATAAGCATTTATGTTTTTAAATGTAATCTTCATGATATAATTGGAATCCGTATATGCGATTTTTCCCTTCTAAACAATTACTCTTTTGTATTATAAATTCAAACAATATTGTATTTTAAATTCAACAATCACAACATTCTTAAAAATAATATAGTTATTTTGTTGTTTTTAATTACTTTTTTAAAAGTTTTATTGAATATTGCATAATTTTAAGCATAATATTAATTAATAAGATCTATAATTTCACAAAAATAACAAAGTATCAATAACTATTAATATAATCATGATGCAGGAAAAGTATTTTATTTAAAGTTCTCTAACTGAATTTTAAATCTTTCGATGGATTTTCATTTATATAACAATACATTCTATAACAAAAAAGCGACGGAATAAGAAGGGGTTGTCCGATGGAGACTAAAATTGGTGGATAGGAAAACTATGTACAGAATAGAAAAGGATTAAAATTTCAGTAAAATTGAATGATTTATTTCAGAGTCACAGAAATACAAAGGAACGAGCTCAATAAGGTGTTGAACATTTGGCTGGATGCAAGCTGCCATGCGACGTGGCAAAGAGTGATAAGGCTCCCTGAAAGATTCCTGAGGTATTTCTTACCGAATTTGCTCCAATTTCCGACCGGGTTAAGTCATCAACATTCACTGGTAGATGCAGTCGCCTTCCCATCATATCCCAGATATGCTAGATTGGAGAGAGATCTATCTGGACAAGGAAGTATTTGATAAGCTGTAAGACAGTTCATAGCAAAACATGCCGTATGTGGTCTGGCATTATCTTGCTGAAAAATAAAGTCAGGGTACTGCAAAAGGAACGGTAGCAAAACAGGTCTCAGAATGTCGTCGACGTACCTCTGGTCTGTAAGTGTGCCTCTAATGATGACCAAAGGGGTTCGGCTATCAAGGGAAATATCACTTCAGACCATAACTCTTGGTTGAGGGGATGTGTGGCTTGCAATAGTGAAAGCAGAAACGGCACCCTGCCCTGGGCGTCTCAGACACGTCTTCGATGATCGTCAGGGCACAGTTGGAAGAGGTATTCGTCGCTAAACACTATACATCCCCAATCAGCATCATTAAAATCTGATCGAGACAAGCACCATTGTAATCTGGCTCGACAGTATGCAGGCGTGAGTAGCAGGAAGCATATTGGTCGATACGAGCGTAGATTTCGCTCTATCAGCCGTCTGTGAATGGTCATGGTCGACACTCGTGTGCGGGTCGCACGTTTGATGGTTGATAACGAGGAATCAGGAGCTGTGATGGCTGATCTGACAATCATTTTGTCCTCCCAATCTGCTGTGGCCCGAGATCGACCGTTACCATCATGATGCTAAAATCTACCATTGTCCACCCATTCTCGCCAGCATCTTCTAAGCGCCGCATCGCTTCGACTCATATGACAAGAGATTCTTCGATTTTCCCAACCTACCTCTTTTAATTCAATGATATGACCTCTTTCAAACTCTGACAGGGGCTCGTAATGAGCTCGAATCCTGCGGCCAGGCATTTTATCAGTCTTTGAAAGGTATCCTAAATCGCTATGCAATGGAAATCAGATTGAGAATTAGTTTCTTATGTACACCTCTTGAGGGAGCAGTTCCGATACGCTGTAGCTCCCGCTATGAATTAAATAGTTTTAATGATTTGCATGTTCGGTTCAAATGTCTTTGCATTCATTACAATTTCATTACAATCAGGTAACTCCTTCTTGGTGCGTCGTTTCTGTTGTTATAAAGTGTATGTATGTATGTATGTATGTATGTATGTATGTATGTATGTATATATGTATATATATGTATATGTGTTTGTGTAAGTGTGTGTTTGTGTGTGTGTGTGTGTGTGTTACACATACCGATAAATTAACTTTATACTCAAATCCCATATGAGCCAGTGAAATGCTTTTCTAAGACCATTTGAAAATACAACTATGTAACATATATTAAATATATAAATAAAGTAACCCTAACATTCTTTGAGTAAAAAATTTAATAGAAATTTAACTTTTAATTTTATATTCTTTAGATAGAATGAATGAAGAAACAATTTATAAAACTACAGTAAATAATTGACAAAAACAACAGCTACTGAGAGTTGATTGCTAATAGTTAACAGAACTTGAAGTCTTATAACATAATTTGTTGGAAAAATTAATTATGAAATAGAATTATATTTATAATGTCAATGTGTATCATTATTTAGATTACAGTGCTATGCATAGACAACGAGATAAACGTAATCGATTTTCACACACACACGTAATATATATATTGAAAGTAATCAGAAACATTGTCTTTTTGTAACTTAATTATAATACTTTCGGCAAGGTTAGCAATCAACTTACATAGCAACTCATTAAAAAAAGTAAATATATTATCAACGTAAGAAGAAATACGAGCACATTTAAGAATGAAATAACGGTAATTGAAGTTTGCGTAATTTACGAATAAACCAATGCGTTTTATTTGCTAATTTAAACTAAAAAACCGTTAAACTCATCGTAGTGCCGTCATTAACTACTGCAATAAATTAAACCTAGCAGTAACAAACACTGAAAAAAAAACTTCTAGAAAGTAAATGTTTAGTGTTTTACTTGACATAAACTTTTGTAAATAATCTACCATCTAAATTGTTGTTGAGAAATAAATGTTTATTTCCCTTCCACCTTTAGAGAAAGCATTTAACTGAGCTCAATATTACATTTGGGTCTGAATTCTATCTGAAAGTAAGCTTAAAGAATGTGTTAATGTAACGTTTAATGCAACTTCTTTACTTCTCTTTCTATTTAAAGACACGAAATTAAGTTTATAAACTTATTTAGTAAATAGTATTAAAAATGAATGTAATGGAAGCATTAAGGCATTGAAACATCTAATGAAAATAATTAAGTAACTTTACTTAGAATAATTATGCAGTCATGTGATAAAATAACTTTGCATTTTATATTTTATATATTTGATGTCCTTTATATATATATTCCTGAGTGACGTAATAGAAAACTAACAACCGGTTAATATTAAATTTCAAGTCTAAGAAATTATAAATTTCCCATTCATTTGTTAACATAAACCTTTTGGGATTTCCATGTAAAGCACTTTTTTCTAAAGATACCTTAGGAAAATAATATTTCGCTGCTGCATATATAAAGTCAGCTCTTATTTATTTGGATGCAGTAGTTTGTAGAGAAAAAGAAATTACACATACTCTTGTAACATTGGGCTGTCTATGATTTTATCTTAACATACCTTGAGATACCTTTATAAATTGAATCGCATAAAAAATATCCTGACCTTACCGAATGATACGTAATCTACACAAATTAGATGAGCCGAAGAAATATTATGAATTAAATTGAAATGCATTTCTAAACGAGGCGAAAAAGAATATTGAACTTAAAAGTTGGAAATTAGTGGTTAAAGGATAATGATTAATAGCGAAAGTAATCGAGTTGACGTGTTTGAAAGAAGAATCACCTAGAGTAAGCCGAATCCAATTCGAAACACCAGTTTTTGTGATTAAACTTGCACGACCTCGAGCCAAGTGGTTAAGAGATCAATTTTATTGTTATTCCAAGATAGATTAAAGGCGCGTTGAAGGTTACATTAACACAGAGAGAGCATTAACCTGCAGTTGAAGCAGTTTAAATAAACTAAAAAGTATAAACACATTTTTCCTGTTCATTTGACTGTGATTTTTTGTATTCTTAGGCTTTAACTTAGTGACTACTTAGCTTGTAAGCGACAACTACTGAAATGAATTATAGGGAAACGTTATAGATCTCGACGACTTGCAGTTAAGATACGACAATTTTATGAGCCTGATTTAAAAACAAATTAGCATAAAAATATGAAATAACTGTACTTTAAATTATCATTTATTAAATTTGACGAAATTTAACAACAAGCGTGATTTACAAAATAACAAAAGAGGTTTGGCAAAAAATCACTTGTTTTTATGAAATAAATATAATGAAGGGGTTTAAATAAGGAATGTATCCACACTTAATTGTAATGAATTGATGACTTCAATTAAATTGTCAAACAATTGTTACGGCTTGTTTAAGATTTCATCGAAAAGAAAGACTTAAAGCAGTCTTCAGTTCTAATAATGCTCAGTCGTATTATGGTACGGAGGTCGATTTGAACATTCTCTTCGATGTAAACATTGAATATCATGATAATTGTTTCGAACCTGTATCTGTAATATCTCACAATTTTATTTAAGGTTGTGCATCCTTATATATTAAATCTCATAAATAGCATTTTATATATGATGTGACACATGAGAAAGGATCTCATCCTCATATTTCGTAAAAGTTAGAACTTCTCCAGAAATCATATATAGGTCAGAATGACTAGCCAGAGAGTTTCAAGCCTATACTGTATTAGGTATCAATCATTACAGTATTTGGCACCTTCTCCTTTCCAAATCATCACACGATCTGAATCGTCCAACAAAATAACCGAAACGTGTATGTGAACATAAGTGTTCATTATCATTTGATTCAGGAAACCAGCTATTGACCATCGTAAACTTGCACTCCTATATCATTGGTTAAGTGAAACACCCGTAAAAAAAGTTATCTTACTTAGTTCATTGATTTGAAATGAGCTCAGGCACAATAATGTATCTCTTTCATAAGGCTGATAGAATTTGAAAGTGCTCATTTGCAGTTACAATATTCAGTGGGGAATATGTTGCAATTTTTTTTCATAGAAATTATTTGAATTCAAATTTATCCCAGATAATTGAAATAAGTTTTCATACAATAATTATTTTGAAAAACAGTTTAGAATATGAACGGGTCACTTTGACATAAAACATTTATTATAAAATGTTATGCTTATAGATATATTAGATAACAAAGAATATTTTGTCCAGCGAAAATAACACTTTATGCCTTATTTTAAATTATTTCTTTCCGTGTGTGTGTGTACGTGCGTGCGTGTGTGCGCTTATAAAACAGGAACATGTTGAGCACAGATTATAAGAGCTCAAATATTTTAAAATTATTTAGAAAAACAAAAAGAACAATTAAAAAAATATATAGTTAAAAGGATGACGAAAAATCGAATTTCAAATGTCAAAGTGAAAAATTCTTTTGAAAATTAGCCAAAAATTTACTGTGTGTGTGTGAAGAACTTCAAACAATCTATTAATTTGGTACACCAAAACCCCGAAATAATCATTATTTCCTATTTATGAATTAAACCAATTCAAATCATTGCAAAGCAAGAGAAAAACAGATATTAAGAAAAGTAGAGATAATGTAATTCATGCCGTTCCATACTTTGGAATGGAATACTATCTGTTTATACCAATATTACAGCTCTATCCATCACACTTAAGTGAATTACATTATAACAGGATAGTCTAAAACCAAAACTAAATAAAAAGTACAACACAAATTAAAAATTCATCCGAATTAAAAAATAAAGAAGTTAAATAAGGGAAACATATATTTATTAAGACTTAAATATACTAAAGTAATTATAACAAAATCATCTAATATTGTCTGCGTGCGTGTGCGTGTGTGTATGTGCATATATCTAACGATAATTATAATCCAGAATTAATATTTTTTTGTATTAATTTAAATTATTTTGTGTATCTCATTTTAATATCTCGACTTTGAGATAGCTTTTAGCTTTTTCTAGCTTAATCTAGATTTAATATGTAACGATCACAAAAATTGATTATATTTTTCCTGGCAAATGAGCTGGTTTTATTATTGATATTTCTTCGATGGTTCACTGTAATGGTATCGAAAATGATTCAGAAATATTAGAGTAAGAATGTATATGTCTTTGTGAACGTGTAAATTGATAATTAATGTTGTTTATATTAAATAAAGTGATTCTGGGTTATAAATAGGCGGTTTGTTGTTATTGTCATATTTTGAAGTTATTCAATTTTGCTGAGAAGATTATTTTTGAGATATTTGAAGTATCAGATTTTCCTCTTATTATATACGCTTGGTTCAGTTATTAAGAGAAAAATGTTGAAATTACATTCCTTTAAGTATATTAATTATAGTGTTTAATGAATTTATACAAGCAATGACTAAAGTTGATAGAAATAATAATTCTTACAATTATAGTATATATAATAGTAATGTAAAAAAATTATTTTAAATATTTCAGTTATGATAGACAAAATAGTAAGAGTTTTAAATGTAGGATATTTTGGAATAAGAAGTTTGTCGGCTACGGTAATAATTTAAATAGTAATTGATATAATAAATTTATTGAATCGAATACTAATAATTATTTTCAAGATAAATATTATTTAGATCCTCAGTATAGTTATATTAAGTGCTGAAACAAAAATTAAATACATGTAAAAATTAATGAAGTACAATGTATTACAAATTATTTTATTCTAATGTAATACAATTTATTTGATGTAAAGCATGCAACCTATTCAATTGTAAAATATATCAACACGAATATGCAGAACAAATCTCAAATTCAATTTATATTAGAATCAATCAGCATAGATATGGTACTTAAAACTATAATAGGGTCAAAATCAGTAAAAAAATAGAAATTGGACATTTATAACTTACGTGATTTCTTATAATATAGAACAATTCATTATTGAAATTCTACCAAATATTAATGATGTGAAAATCAATCTAGTAGCTACTATAATACTTTTGTTTACTATACTATTTAAATATAATAGAAATAATTTTGCAAGGTATTAAATAAAAAAACAAAAAGAATATTTTTCAAGAATTATAATAATTATAAATATAGTAATTATAATAATGTTAAAAATAATGGAAAAGTTAGACCACTGATAGTTAAATGAAACGCCCTTAATATTGATGATATTAAGAAAAAAGATTTTGAATATTATGTACTTTATAAGTCAAGGGCCCTTTTATGTATTTTATAATATTGAGCCAAATATTATGTACTTTTATACTTGTGAATGATTAGTGACTAACAATTGGCAACCTTTACCCTCCCCTTTCGTAACGTGAAAACTTTAACAATACCACATGTGGCAAAAATGGACTTAAGTAACTTCCTACTGGGGGAGGAAATTTTCTCCTCAGTCCAAAATGCTCTTGTGGAAGGGGTATTTTTCATCATTCTATCTATGCTCGGTTTGGTTTATGGACCATGAAGACCTAATTAATCACCAAAGATATCAGCATAAAACAAAGAAGCAAGGAATTCGTCCCAATATTTAATAACAGTCGTTGATCCATCAAAGATCATATACAGGATTGTAAACAGCAAGAGATATTTCCACCTCATACCATGACTCCTCTATAGTTGTGACATTCAGCATTGTTAGATTAGTAGAATAAACTGCCTAGTGTTTTCTCCAGATCATCACATCACATAAATAATTTTCCTTAAGTCACAGAGATTTTGTATGGGAAAAGTATAGAATTTTAGCACTGTCTGTTTCCGGTGTACTCTCTTACCTAATGTAAACAAGTCTTTGTGAGTCATCGATTAAGAAAACACATGAAAGTAGCCATACTGCATAAAAATCCTTGACATAAAAAATGTGCGCACCGTAATAGCAGATATTTTCCTTCAAAATAATCTGAAATTAAATAAATTAAGGTACAGTAATGTAGAATAACCCAGTATAACAGTCAAAAATACTTTGGTTTTTAAATATTTCAAATATTTCTTCAAATTTCATATTTTTAAATTTCTTGTATTATTTAGTTTTATATATATATATATATATATATATATATATATATATATGAATTTTTTAGATAATTTTTTTCTAATATGTTATAAAAAGTAAAGATTATTTTTAATGAACATGGTAGTTAATTTTGATTGTAATACATTTGTTTCCTCTGTTTACTTTCTGTTTTTCATTGAATTTTGTTTTGATATTTTGGCTAATCTTGGTTTTATACCACACTGTTATATCGTAATTCTCAAAAATATGAAGGGACGGACCTGCAACAATAGTATAAACACACTTATATCAGTCTCAAGTTTGAGACAGATTATATTTACTTTATCTATATTTTTCTTTGATTTAAATTGAAAATTCCTTTTCTTTCAGATATGCTTTGTAAGTTCAAATTAGGCTTTGATATATTGAAATTAGTTGTAATATTTCTTCTAAATTACTTGTTTTAAATTTTTACTTTTAAATATTTACATAATTAATATACATTTTTGAGTATTTTGTAATATTATACTTTCTGCAGTTTAACAAATTTTACATTATAACTTTGATTGTTTTAAATTACAAATAGCTACTCGTAATCTAAAATAACATAAATGGTTTTTAATCCTGATTTTATTTTAATGCATGTTCTTTTGTAATTTTGTAATATTTGTAATTTATGTTACCCAACTATGTTGAAAATGTGTTTGTTAATGGAAAACTTGAATTCATATATATATATATATATATATATATATATATATATATATATATATGTATATATGGGGTGGGGTGTAATTATTGATCTTCAATTTGTAATAATTTCACTGAAAAATAATGTAATTCCTTAAGCTTTTCTATTCTCTAACTGAAAATTAAAAGTTCAATGCTATTTTCTAATCCAATTCCAAATTATTCTATTATTTATTAGATCACGCGCAAATATAATCTGTTCAATCCACTTTATCGAAGTCATAAATCTGTACCAAATAATCCCTACATGTCTGATGGACGTAATATTAATCCCTAAGAATTCCTTCATCACACACCTTGTGAGTACCACAAGATTTGGAAATATTCTTTGGTATGCCTACTATAAAATCGACTACACGGGAAAAAATTCTCTCTTCTCCGAACTTCTGATGTAATCGAGACGGCTGAGCTGCGATTCTTACATTATATTTAAATGATGTATATATATTGCCTCTATCCCTCATGGAAATGAATAAATAGTTTTCAGTTAACTAAGGTGTTGTTACTTAACTCTGAATCATAAATGCATTTTTACACGTAAATTACAGAGGTATTTCACACACACACTCATATATATATATTTATATATATATATATATATATAATGCTTTTATTTGTTAATTTACTAAACATATGGAGAATACATTAACCGCTTACATCATTTCCATGATTTTAATTTTGTTCGAAATATTGGCAGCAAAAAGTGTTGTTTAATAAAGTATTACAGAAAAATATTTCCATCGAACTTACATGAGTCATATTTTTCGGAAATATCGAGAATAACAGTAAAAATATTAAAATATATGAAACCGTCAATTTAATAATCTACGCTCTAATATCCAAGTTTCCAACAGGTTTTCCTTTGATGCTCTGGCTTCATAATGATATTGAAATATTATAAAAATACATTAAAATTGATGTTCTAAAACATTATCCAAGTATACCATATAAAATTATTAAGAAATAATTTAAATTTTCTCAACAAATATTTGGATACATTGAGGATTTTGAAAAGAACTCCTTACCAATATACACTTTTAAATAGGAGCAACGGCATGTTTGTAAAACATTTTGAAAATAAAAGAATATCTTGTATGATAAAAATTAAAAAAAGACAAACATATAAACATTTATTTGTTATTTATATTGTTCATATAAACAGTGTTTCTGAAATAAGAATACTTTTTTCCTTGAGTTATTTTAATCACTTTTTTCTTTTAATATATGTTTTGATTTCTTTTGTGTACTTTAAAATAAGATATGGTGTATCTACTTTGGGAACTTCTTTTTTTTATTATTGGAAGAAAGCAAATGTCATGTGAAAATGATAATATTATACAAAAAAAATTGTTCTCAAAACATATAAGAATTTTGCTACTCTCATGGTGTTGTTGAACTTAAACAAAAGATACTCATTTAATTTATATGAATTGAAAATTTCGATGATAATTTGCCTTTTTGATTTTTGGTATAGAAAACTTATAAGAGCTCCTTAGAATTACTATTATGATACAGCTGACTTATTTTACTTTAAATTATTCAAATACCTCGTATTCAACTTATTCTTTGTATAAAAAAATTATAAAGTTGATGTTCTTATATATTATGTTTAAACGATTTTGTAAACCAAGAACGTTAGATTGCTCCATTGTTCATATAGAATGTTCATGCAGATTGTTCCATTTTTCATGTAGATTGTTTCCATTGTTAATTATCATATCAGCCATGTCATACTGCATTAGAAAATAATTCCCAACAAACGAAACATAATGAAATTTTCTTTAGTTTTTAAAAAATAAACCTTTCAAAATGAGAATTCCGATTATTTATAAATTTCTTAACATATTAAAATACATTAATTTATAGTTAAAACACAGGTGATGTATAAAAAATTCCTGAACTTAATAATCATGCTCATATGAATTTTACATAAAATAGGTTATTGATATTGAAGCAACTTCTAATTAGAATATATTAATCAACAGATTATGCATAAATGATTCATATAAAATATTAATCTTAGTATCAATAACAGATCTTTATTAAATTATTAACTAATGCTTGAAAAGTATTCAGATTAATATCAATCTACCTTGAATTGTAAATGTTTTCGAATTGTCCAATCAATATCTTAAAATTCCTATTTTTATGTTTCTTCTTTAAATATATTTTCTCTAGTTATTAAAAAAATCATTAAACTTTGAACGATTTTCATAGAAAAAAAATCAAATATTCACATCAATGTTTCACTTCATTCTGCTATAAACCTCAAGTTATTTAGTATAAAACTCATTTTTATTCGAATCAGCTGTTTCCTCAGTGTTAAATGTATTATACATTTCATTTTTTTTTTCAATTCGAAATGATATTTCACTTTGCACATTAAAGAAAATGCTTTCTTAGGAAGCACTTGTAAACTATATATATAAACTTTGTGATTAATTTATATATTTGTAGCAACAGACAATCATAAAAAATTATGTTATTAATGTAAAGTTTATACACATAAAATATTTTTTGAACTGTATTATTTATTATTTGAGTAGACGGTCTTGAATATTAATTATTTTTTACTAACATGTGATAAAAAAATTTAAAAATTGATTTCAGATTAATAATTGAGTACTAAAGACATTCTAATCACTCACTAAAATATATTTTTACTTGTATTGAGATTTCTGGTGTCTTTGTTCCATGTAAAATTCAAAATTTTAATATTCTTAAGCTTTTGTTTTAAATTTAATACACAAAAGATTTTATTTATTACTTTAATAATGTATCGTAATTTCGATTTATGTGTTTAGACAAAATCACAAATAAATTAGAAAACAAATGCTATCTTTCTGGGCTGTATATATCTTCGCAAACACATTAAATGCTGTTTGAATAATCTGCTTTCCAGATGAGTTCAAAATTTTAATCACGTTTCTAAAGCATAATACTGCAATTATCAAGACTTAATTTCCGCTTTGCACTGCCGGTTTAATGCATTAGTTAGCGTAACAGCTGCTTTCAAAGGTAGTTGTTACTCTTTTGCTTCAGAGAGTGTGCTGAAAATTACCTTGTGTAGATGTACTCTTTAATTCTATTGAAATGCTTGTAGCTCAAAGGAACATAAATTCATTATTATATTTGTTATTTCAAAGGCTGTTTTAGAAAGTTTCGTAAATGTTCCTTGTTTGAGTATGCACTTCGATTCGATTAAGTATGAGAATCTTTAAGCACTCGTTATTTATCATATTAAATATTCTTAAAACTTTTAATGATAAGAAAGCACCAACATTTTCAAATATCAATTTAAAGCTTTACAAACGGAATTGTTTATAAATATATATATATATATATATATATATATATATATATATATATATATTATTTAATACAGATCCCCTATGAGTAAAGTAAGATGTTTTAATTTTTTATAAAGGTAAAAGAGGTTTGTTTTCGTGAATAATTATAAAAATTTTGGATTTTAGATTGAAAGTCAACATAATTTCAGAGTTAATTATAGATTGTTGGTTTCAGAGATAATTTTTAATTGTAATCTAAGGGCGATAATTGCATATAATTGGTCCACACAGTTCGAACAAAGATACTATATAAAGACTTTGAAATTCAGTGCCATTTGACGTGAATTACTTTTCACAATCAACTTTAATGTTTTCAAAGTTCAAACGTATACTTCCATATGAATATCAGAGGGCAAAGAACGCTACAGGCCAATAAAATTGCTACACCAGAAGGATTGATCTGACGAACGTCAAAATCCCTCGAAAGGAAGATAAGGTTGGGATATGCAAATGAATAGCATTTCAGTTCCTTTTGACGACGCAGAAAGTAGAAACGACATCTGAAGCACTGATTAAAAGAAAAGTTGTGCAGTGGATTTCTTATTTGGAAGGCGCTTTGTAAGGTCTCAGTTTGCTCATAATATCACTTAATGCCTCAAATGATAAAAAGAAAATGCTTAACAGTAAATGTCGGAATTCGACAGAGGTAGGATCGTTGCCTATCCGGAGTGTAGATTATCGTTCCGTGATATTGCCCGTCGTACTGATCGAAATCCAACCTCTGTCATACGAATATGGAATCAATGGGTTGTTGAGGGTCCTACTGATCGACATGCAGGATCTCCCCGCCCTCCCATGACTAAAGCCCGAGAGGATAGACATATTGTGAGGTCAGCTCTGCATCAATAACCATTAGTCAGGAAATGTGCCTGTTTGCAGCACGCCCAGTATCCGCTCGTACGGACAGACGACGTTTTCAGTAGCATGAACTATCAGCACGGTGACCACTACTTCAACTAACATTCACGATGAAGCATAGAGACGGCGACTAAGATGCTCCGAATGACCAAGCTAGATATAGGAGTGGCACATTGTCGTCTGTTCAGATGAGTCCTGATTCTGCGGTCAGTATTTTGATGGCCGTATACGTGTTTGGAGTCCCCGAGGAGACCGCTTGTCACCTGCTTGCATTCGATTCCGACGTAAATCCCCCCGCACCTTATGTGATGGTTTGGGTACACGACAATCACATCTCTGTTTCGGATTGATGGACATTTGAAAGCAGATCGGTACATTTCTGACATCTTACGTCCAAGGGTTGAGTCCTGTTTTCGAGGCCTGCCAAATGCCATCTTTCAACAAGATAATGTAGGATCACATGTTGCACGTCATGTTCTGACCTTCCTCGATGTATAGGGTATTAAATTGTTGCCCTGGCCTGTACGTTCTAAAAATCTGTCACCCATTGAAAACATCTGGTCCTAGGTGGCAGAGAGACTGGTCCGTCATCCCTCTCCAACAAATACGGTTGCTGAAGAGTGCCATAGACTTTAAGCAGCATGGAATGATTTGCCCGTTTCTGTCATCCCAGCCCAGTTTGATTCCATGCCTTACCGTGAAAAGGCCGTTTTAGCTGCTAGACTTGGAAGATGTTTCTATTAATTTTGCAACCCAGTAAACCTTCAAAACGTTTGCAATTCAAATTATTTTATCATCATGCCATACTGTTTACTTGCGATAAATATCTTTCTTTGTATTTGCTTTCCTTCATGGCGTTGCACATTTATTGGCCAGCAATGTAGTTTATGAGCATCATCCCTTAAGTCCTGCATTTACTCCTGTCAGCTTAGATCTGCTATTTAAAGATAGTGGGACTTTTCAATGTCTTAAAGAATAGTATCGTGTAATATTTCAGAAAATGCAAAATCTTAATACGTCTCTAACTTTTATGATTTATTGTAATACGGTTGGTGTAGAACGTAGAAATTCAATTTTACATCTGGTTGTGTTTATGAACATACAATCAAAATAAAGTTTTGCAAAATTTACTTTGTTAATTTATGCTGATGACTATTTTTACACAAGCACACATAGAACTAACACAAAATAAAGGCGGAAACCGTGATCAGGGACATCATCAACAGTTAAATGAATCTCTAATAAGTTCAAGAAACCCATACTTTTTAACTATCAAGAGGACTACAAAAGATAGCGCGGCAAGCTCTGCATGGCAAAGATCTGCAAGGCTAATACTGATATCCTCATCATATGGCGTGGTATATTTCTGATGGAATGATTACTATTAATTGAATAATTCCGTTAAATGAGCAATTTCAATAGAAATATTGTAGATACTGTAATGCGCTAGAGGGTTCATAACCATAACGAATTAAAGAAAAATTATCATCAGACTATTGGAGTAGGAAATCCTTATATTCACCCCATTTAAAATATTGTATCCTTAGTAGGCCCACCAGAAGCACATTTCTGGCAAAGAATCCATAAAATTTGAAGAGTTGAGTGTAATTAACATTTACTTTCATTTTCAATTCAATATTGATGTTCTAAGATTAATTATTATTCCTATAAACATTACTTGTGAACCAACAAAAGAGGCAGTTACTTGCACATGCTTACTTCTGTGTTTACAAAAGCAATTAGTAATTTCAGAGGCGGGATGCAATATATTTTACATGAGAGCTGACATCCATAAATAGGTAGAGCAAACAAGGATATTTATTTTGTGTAAGACATATCAGTTAGACACTATAAGGACTGTTCTTGTTGAGTTTTCTTCAGAATGCTTCAGGATCAGTAACACAATAAATGATAATTTGGATTTTTTTTTCAAACCCCGTAATAGTGAAATGGTACCATGAGCCGTATAAAGATTGAAGCAACAATGGTAGCGTGAATCATATTGAATTTGAAAATGCTATGAAGATAAGAATCATATAAAAATTTAAACTTGGCCCTGTTTAGATCCTATTTTAAAACATAATTCCAAAATTGGGCCTAAAAAAAATTTGCTTTCCATTTTCCTTATGCCTCCCACCAAGGAAGTATATTTATCATTAGCGAAGGAAAATTCGTTAAGATTGGACATATTTTTGGAATTGCCATTATGAGAATTGAAAATCATAATTTCGATTTTGATTATTTCTTACAGATTTATATAATTATTGTGCGATTTCAAAATTTCTCAAATAATATTATACTAAAAGCGATAAAAAAAATAATACAAATTTCGAGAAACATTGTAAATTTCAAAACGAAGCTCAGTCTAATATATTTTCTTTTTAGAAACAAAATCCTCTCGCAAGCAATTTATAAACTTTTCTTGAATTGAATATACAAATCGGTTTCAATTAAGGGAAAACTGGCTCAAATTAACAATAAATTAAGAATAATTCAACGTAATAGATATTTTAACTTTTAAAAACCGTACCCTAACAAAAAAATTTATTATAGAGTGAATTCAAGATTTTGAAACAATATACAGCAAAAATGGCCATCAGCAATCATTATTTGTCATTGCAGGATTTTAAATTGTATAAACAATTTCTTAAATTAATTCTTGATGTAGAAATATTTGTTTATGTAGAAAAAAATTACAAGTAAAAACTTTAATATTTAAAAAAATATAACTGCTGCATTTTATATTTAAGTATTTAACTTTCATATACACATTTATACTAATAATTCAGTTTAAATAAAGGAGATACAAAAACAAATATAAATGAAATTTCTGATTCAATAATGTTTTAAAAGAAACATAAATATATCGAGTCAATTACTTTAAACATTAAAGCTGTAATAAAACATTGTAATTGAAATAAACAGTTGTAATAAAAAGATGTGCATACATTATTTATCCACATAAGTATTTAATAAAGATTTTAGTGACATTTGTATTTTAAAATAGTTCAATATTACAAAAACATTTTTAAGAACTTAACACTAATGATATCGTAATCAATCATTCCAAAACCCTCTTACCTTTCACATGATTTGAAAAGAGTTCAAAAAAAGAATACTGTTTAGAAATTCAAAATTTAATTAGTACATAGAACCATTGCTTCTCTTTCTCAGACATTGTTTTCTGACAATCGGAGCATGGCTTTGAAAATTCTGCAAAAACAACTTGATGAACCTTTTGTATGATATGCTCAGCAAGTTGGTTAAAAAGGGAAAATAGTTTATCGTTTCCTCAATGAAAGGGATATTCGTGTGTCAATATGAAAGTTGAAAAATTGGTAAATTTTCATCTAGAATTAAATAAAAATATTTTTTTTCAGTGGGAGAAATAAGTACAACAGGCACGTCTGAGAAGAACAGTAGAAAACCTGTAGAGTAAATGCAAAGGAAATCCTGTAATATGTAACATACTGCTGATTTATGTACCATTTCGATTTATGTTATGAAAAGAAGTTATAATCGTAGTTACGAAAATTCAATTAAATTGATGTTCATTGCTTTTGTAAACCTTATGTTATCCATTTATGTTGATGACCATTTACACGCAATCACACATAGAATCATATCATAACAAAAAATGCCGGGTCAGTAGACAACACAAAAGCAATCTTAATTCAAATGGCTTTAACGAATCTGCAATCAATCCAAGAAACTCAAATATTTTAACGTGTTTCGAGATTTTGAAAGAGCTGTCAAAATTGGACAACATTCCAATCGTTCAATTCGAGTTATCTCAACATGTGGCATGATATATTTTTGACGTAATAAATTTAGACAGTTAAAGATATTTGATAAATAACAAAGGCAAAATTTAATAATGGAATGAATCGAAGTTATTAGAATACCTGAAATGGACCAGGACCAAATTGAAATAAAGAGAAGTAATCGCAAGACGATATCAGTAGAACTCATTAAATAAACCCAAATTTTACGTTTAAACTCCTAACCATGACTTTGATTGCAAAACAGAGAGTTTTCCAAATTTCGAAAAATATTTCCTTAAACATAATCACTCTTAAATTTATAGGAACACAAACAACTACTATATAATAGGTAAGTTTCCTTGATGAAACTTACCCCTTATATAGTTAGTAGTTGTTATCAATAAGAAATAAAAAATGTATAGTAGCTGTAATCAAAAAGAAATAAAAAAAAACAATTCATTATTTAAATAACAATGGATGAGATTGAAAAACTTTAAGTGAGACAGATTAAAATTCATGGATATTATATGTATTCTGCTACAGATTTAATTTTGTAAGATACTTTCATGAGATAAGTTAATCAAAAATCCAATTATAATACTTAAATTCAAAAAATAAGAGACTCTTTATTAGTACTTTTAGTGGTGATTTGAGATATAACAGTTGGAAATAAACTGTAGTACTTTTTCTGCAGACAATAAGACTTAATTTTCCGCTTAGTCTAAAAAATTATATATATATATATATATATATATATATATATATATATAAATTATCAAGCAATCATACGTAAAATACATTTTTTTGTTTTCTTTTTAAATGCATTTAATGAATAGTAGTTGCTTTATTTATCTCATTTTCGATTGCCAGTTATTTCCCGGGAAACACTTTTAATACTTCGCTATCTTAATCCAATTATGATTACAAAAATAATTTTCAAATTTATTTTGCTTCATTCTTTTATTTTTAACTTCGTCATGAAAGACAACCTTTTACAGAAGCGTTTCTAATAGAACATTCGAGGGGAATTTTGAATTGAATTCTGTACGATTCACAACACAATTTATACAATCTCCCATATGTCAGCCATTTACAATTTTTCTCTTTCACACAATAAATACACGGATGGACTGCATAAATCATTAATAGTTCACAAGACACCTGCTCACAGATAAGTTTTTCCCATTTCACTCAAAAATGTGTGGCATTGTATGTGTGGTAATGATGTGTGGCATTGTATACTTCATTAAGTTCTCTTTCTTCCACAATTTCTCTCATGTAGCCAAGTTTCAAATATTCACTCATGAAGCTATCGTATAACGTTACATATTCAGCGTCTCTAGATAAACGAGCCCAGAATGATTTGAGTCTTTTGAGAGCAATGATCTTTGAATTTCTTAAACACGAAGGATCCTCTTTAAGGGACATTGTGACTATATGCTTCCCTTCCTCATTTCTCCAATGTGTCCGTGAAAAATGTTCTTCACAATTCGAGTGTTCATCACTTTTATATATTTCTGATTCGACATTTTCTATGTCACAAAATTTCTTCAAAGTTATATTTAAATCATCTACGCTGCCGCTTGCCACGTAACCAAACATTGTATTTTGTAAGAGCAAATGTGAATTTTGCGCATTTATTTGTCCAGGACTCAACAGTTGATAAAAAAAAAATATCTGCTCCTCATAAAATACCTATTTTTCTTGGGACATTAAAATTATAATCAGCTAACAGAATGGAATCTGAAATTTCAACATTAACATCAAGTTTTGTTTGGGGAATTAAATGAGTCATTTTCCGAACTATTAACATATTTAATTCCTTATAAAAACTTTCACGAGATCAAAATATTTTTTTCTTTTTTAAGTTGCAAACGTTATCGCACTCAGAGTTGAAAAGCATGTTTGCCTTCCAACATCTAACAAACACCTAGCTTCTTCCCAGTCACTATTTTTATTTTTAACCAAAACTCTAACAGTACAGAAGGAAACATTTTTTGTTTTGCTGTTTGCGAAACTGCTAGCTACAATTTTTTCAGTAAGTTCACATGAAGGGAGAGAATCATTCATAAATACTTCAATTTGACCTTCACGGGCAGACATTTCTTGAGAATTGTTTATTACTGCTTTTGGTTCGCCGACGCCTCTCCAAAAATGAATCAGCTTATGATGTGGCTATCCACAAAGCAATTTCTACTCGATCATCTTTTAACACAACTTTTTGAAGCAAAACATTTCAAGCACAAACTATTTATTTTAAGAATTTCAATGCGATCTTGAACTGAAAGCATCCTAAATCGCGGACAGAAATATAACGCATGCTTCTCATTTTTACTCGTGACACATTTATAGCATTTTATTTCTGAAATAAACACTTTAGGAATCCTTTTCTGGTACCCTGAATTATGAGAATTTTTTGTTTTATTTATTACTGGATATCTTCTACTTTCATTCATTGATGACTCATATTTAGGTTTCGCTCTGGAAGAAAGATAAATATCGATTTCTCTTGCTAATTCACGCGGTTTAAGTAACCAATCACGTTCTTTTATTTCAATGTACGTTTTTAGTTCTCGATCAAGGTCGCTAAAGATTTTATCCCAAAAATTTAATTCACGTAACGATTTGAAATCTATTACTTTTCGCAACTCACAATTATATTCAAAATTAACAGACAACCTCATCATGGATTGTACAAAATTTTAATTGGGTAATTTTTGTGCATTGCGAAAGTTATTTAAAACTCTCTTGTGGGGTGAGGTGGTATTCTTTTAATATAAAAAATTTAAGTTTTTCATAATCATTGATATCATCATCTTTTATATAAATCATTAAATCTGATACCTTAACTCCTAATATGTTTAACAGTATTTCCACTTTTAATTCTTCTAGCACATTTTTTGATTTAAATGCTTTTTCAATTGATTGGTAGAAAAGATTATAAAATTCTACAAGAGTAAGCTCAGTAATCGTTTTTATACTTTTAAATACATTTCCAAAATCATTGATTGCTTCTGTTTAAGGTATCTAAATTAGTTAACTTAGCTGGTTGAGTTTCTTTTTTAAGGTTTTCTAATTGTAAATCCTTTTCTAAATCAGATTGTTGTTGCAATTGAGGCAGTGTAATTTTCCCGAATTCCAACTTAGTTTCTTTTTCGGATTTACTCATTATCTCTTTTCCTTAATTGATTTCTTTTCCTCAATCAAATAATCAACGATATTTTGAACAAATACAATGTCATTAATATACAAATCACTATTTTCAATAATATTTCTTAAGTCAACGACTTTTGCTCCATCGGGAATCACCAAACCTAAAGCCTCAGCAACGAAGGTTATCCAAGGCATGCTCGATTGGAGAGAGATATGGCTGGCCAAAAAAGTGTTTGACAAGCTGTAAGACAGTTCATAACAACACGGATTATACGTGGACTGGCATTATCTTGCTGGAAAAAAAACAGCCAGGGCATTGCAAAAGGAACTGTAACAAAACAGGTCTCATAATGTTGTCGACATACCTCTGTGCTGAATTGTGCCTCTAATGGTGACCAAAGGTGTGGCTATCAGGGAAAAAAGGTTCCCCAGACCATAACTCCTGGTTGAGGCTTGCTATATATAGTGAAAGCAAGATCAGCATGCTGCCTTGGGCCTCGTGCGCGGGTCACATGTCTAATGGTTCATAACGATGAATCAGGTGCTGTGACAGCTGATTGGAGAATAACTCTGTCTTCTCGATCTTCTGTGTCCCTAAGTCGACCGCCATCATCATGACGCTGAAATCTGCCATTTCCCACTCATTCTTGCCAGAATCTTCTAATCGCCGATCGCTTCGACCCAAATGACGAGAGATTCTCCGATTTGCCCAACCTGCCTCTTTCAATCTAACGGTACGACCTCTTTCAAACTATGAGAGGGGCTCGTAATGAGCTCGATATCTGAGGAGAAGGCATTTTTTCAGTCGTTGAAAGGTATCCTAAATCGTAATGCAACAGAAAATTTGACCCTCAGATTGAGAATCGCTTTTTATATACATCTGCTGGGTGTACAATTCCGATACGCTGTAGCTGCATCTATTCACTCATTGGACACCAAATTTTAATCATTTGCATATTTGGTCTAAATGTTTTTGAATACGAAATTTCATTACAATCAAGCAACTCGTCGTTTTTTTTTTTTCAGAATATACATATGCATATATATATATTGTTTTAACAGGTTCCTTGAATCTTTTTTACTGTAAATCTTAATCACTTACATATGTCTTTGGATCTTCTGATTTGGCTTTAACATTTGTTTTAATGGAATCCATTCTACTTACAAGCTTAAATTTAGGTATGTTTTTGTTTAAAATTTTTAAATCTCTATTTGAAATTTTTTTGACTTATCTTGTATCTTCTTTTCTTGTTTCTTTTGCATAACTTATTACAATTTGCATTTTGGAGTGATTCAATTTTTGCCCAACAAGATATATTCGGAAAGGATTGGTCCCACTAAACTTGTTTAACCCCACAATTCAATCTCCAGTCTGAATGTGCATGTTTTCATGTTTTATTGAGTTTTCAGTTTACATCAATTTTTATTCGGTTATTTTATTTATTTAAACAAATGTTTCCCTCTCTTGTTGATTTTTGGATTTTATTTGTTCTCTTTTTTATTATGTGTTTTAATACTAATTTAATTGTTTTATCACATATATATATATATATATATATATAATAAGTGTCTTAAAAACTGCTACAACTCAACAAGTTGTGGAAAAGCCTTGAAGAAGTATTTAGTCAGGATGTCGATTCAGCCGTCCATAATTGAGAAATGATTACTGGTATATGACATTTAGCGTGTTAAAATTCTTTTACCGGTAATCCTTCAGAGTGCTAAAATGTCAGTTCGGCTTTTCTATCTGGTTCTATGTGCGCTCAGTGGATTTTATGTCTCAGGATCCAGGAGACCTAATAAATCATTGAAATTGTTCAAATTATTCCACAAATTAACAACAAATGATTTGACTTTGCTATTTTAGAAAGTACTCCTTCACCTTGCTTTGAGAAACTATATCAGAAGAGGCTCGTTCAAAACTTTTTCCATGTAACTTAATATAACCATCTCCAGTCAATAATTACATCAACCAGAGGACCTAATCCATGTCGTGCAAGAACAGCTTACACTAGCGACAACCAGCTTGTATAGAGTTTTGTTCACAACTTGATTCCATGCTCTCGTGGAGTCTAAGTCACACTCGAACTCTACTATCAGATCTTTTCAACACTAATCATGAGTCATCTAATCAAGCAATATTTTTAAAATCATCTAATCATCTAATATGTTTACTAGAGCACCAGACGTGTTGCAGCTGATGACATGTTGTTAGTAAAGCACTCGAGTAAGGCTCTTTTTTACTGCCATATCCCATAAATACCTAATTTCGGTATCTCATCTATTGTTCTTCGATTATTGCTGATTTTGACGCAGTGTTGCATAGTTGAAGCAATATAAACATTGACTACTCTACGCAGAGGTCTCTGGTCTCAGTCATTAAGTAGAATCGATCTGCTACTGGGTTATCCATGGACGGAGATGATGCCAGAAATTACTTATTTCTGATAAACTCTTGACTTTGGGAATCAAGGGATGTGGAGTTCTTTAACGTTTTCCGAAATGGAATGTTCTTTGTATCCAGTTCCAAGTAGTATTAAAGTTCAAAGTACATTAATTCCCGTAAAGTATATTTTTTATTTATATGTTTGTATACCTAAAACTACCATGAGGGTCCTAGCTGACTCGAACAAGATAAGAGCCTTTTCTTTGATTTCAACCAGAACTTCATTTCTACATTTTTCCGTTATAAAAGAATTGTACAAGGAGATGTATTGCATCTGCTTTTTGCAAAAGGGTCAGCATGATAAGAGAGCTTATCCTAATATCTGGCATGTACCTGTTAGGCAGATGTGTGAGTTTTTGTGATTTGAAGCTATTGTATCTATGAATTGGAATTATTGTATCTATGAATTGGAATTATTGTATCTATGAATTGGAATTATTGTATCTATGAATTGGAATTATTGTATCTATGAA